>CAUYRT010089403.1:0-34250 GCA_963574885.1 Lepilemur ruficaudatus
CAACCTACAGAATGGGAGAAAACATTCGCATGCTACACATCTGATAAAGGGCTACTAACTAGAATCTATTTAGAACTCAGGAAAATCAGCAAGAAAAAATTTAACAACCCTATCAAAACATGGGCTAAGGACATGAACAGAGACTTTTCAAAAGAAGACAGACTAATGGCCAACAAACATATGAACAAATGGTCAACATCTCTAATCATCAGGGAAATGCAAATCAAAACTACAATGAGGTATCACTTATCTCCAGTGAGAATGGCCTTTATCCAAAAGTCTCAAAACAATAAATATTGGCATGGATGCGGAGAGATAGGAACACTCATACACTGCTGGTGGGACTGCAAACTAGTGCAACCTCTGTGGAAAGCAATATGGAGATACCTTAAAGAGATACAAGTAGATCTACCAGTTGATCCAGCAATCCCACTACTGGGCATCTACCCAAAAGAACAAAAGACATTCTATAAAAAAGGACATCTGCACTGGAATGTTTATAGCAGCACAATTCACAATTGCAAAGATGTGGAAACAACCCAAGTGCCCATCAATACATGAGTGGATTAAGACAGACATATTGAAATTATTTTCATCCATTAGATATATAAAAACCTATAAAACTAATTTAGAACTTCACATTTTATCAGTATAGACATATGGTTAAAGTAAAATACAATTTTTTTCATTAAAGTACTGCTTGCTTGCTTTCTATGTTTATTGTTTAGTAATTTAAAAAATTTACTAAATAATTTATGGACTTACTTTCATCACTATTAGCTAAATTTAACTCAAACCTGTCAGCTCAATATTTTTATTTTAAACAATGATTCTAATAAGCACTTCTCCGGTTTTTCATCCAAAGTTCAGACGCAGTCATGCCCCTCTTGCATCACTTCCGGCATTTACCCGTAACATGACACCGTCTGCTCTTAACACGCTGCAGCACGGCAAAGCGTGGAAATGATTATCACATTCTGAAAAAGTTCGTGCATAATTAGTAGGCTCCATTATAATGCTTATGTTGATGTTAAGCCAAGAAAAACCTATGTTTTTACTTTTAAATTGTATTCCCCTTGCTTCATCTGCTGGAGGTCATGCGTTGTATTAAATAATATTATCTTATTTTTATTTTCAACTCTTTGTAAAAATAATAGTTAACCCGAAACAATGACAAGTATAGTAACACTGTGTTAGGGAAAAGTAAAAAAACTCAATTGTGTCTCAACATAAGCCTCTATCATATGGCTTATATAACAAATGTAGCTCATTAAAACTAGTCTTAGGTCCTTGCTCTACTGCCTCTGCCCATTCTCTCATAAAATCCTCACTATTTATAATGGGGCTCCTACATGTAGACTGATGTATTGATACAATTCGTTACACCAACTGAATTAACTGTCACACCTACATACTGATTTGTAAGGTAGCAGTTCGGTCCTTTAATCCGACTTCTGCCTTCCTTCCTATTAGATTCAGGGGTTGTGACTTTTAGACAAAAGCACTATAAATAATCCTAATCATGGCACTGAAAGCTGACAGAGAGAACACAACATTTCTGTTAGAGCGAAAAGCCATGTGCTTGTCTTGTGAAGCTGTCCCTCGGAAAACCAAGTCATAAATAGCACCGTACTCATGAGAAAAATGAAACAAAACAAACTATAGAGGAATCTCCATTATTTAATTAAATTCTGATCTGATAGTTTATTTTAAAATATAAATATCCTAAACATTTCACTTTAAGATATGAATGACATTTTCTTGCAAAAGTCATAAAAATGTTCCATGACAACCGTTTTATGTTTCTTTTTGACATTAAACATGAACCTGCGCAGCTACCACCAAAATATTAACTTTTCAGACCATCACTTCACCAAGGATACATCTGATCCTGGAGGGCAAAGTTTATGACCTATAACCTGTGTGTGTGTGTGTATGTGTAAGGGTCAAGCAGAAAGAAGGTTGTATTTGAAACTTTCAGCCAATTGTTTGTATTTTGCATGTAGACATACTACTTATAAAAGAGTTAAGTCATTGGTGCAATAAATTATTTTTGCAGTTATTTTCAGTCAGAATCCGTGAATATTTTTTCCTATAACTACAATACAACTCAATTTCAATAGAAAAAAAGTTACAAAAATAAGTGATCACTGGCTCTAAAAGAGAAAAGTAAAATCACTTTATTAAAGCTGCTTCTTTATGAATCAAAAGAGATTTCTAAATGAACTCCTGCTGCAAATTTATTCCCAGGAATATTAATGTTTAAATGAACCTCATTTCCAGTTTCATTTTTATCCTGGAATTTCTTTTTTTCTTATTTTTCATAAATCATCATTAGTGCCTATAAATTACAAAGTTTTAATCACTTTAATTACACTTTGACTCTATTTTTATTTTATGGGAGATGTTTTTGAGAAGAGATGACAGAGAATAAAGATACAGTGTTCTAAGCTTCTAAATCTACCTTTGAAAGAGCATTTTAAGAACAGTGTTAACATCATCAATTTTAAAATGTAATTGCCCACATATTTTCCTCCACAAAAAGAATTAGGAGATACTAAAATTACATTTTTTTATTTGGAGTTGAAGATAAAAAAGTAAGATAGCTCTAAGTTAGCATAAGATACTAAAATACAGCACTGTGGGTTTTTTTTTTTTTTTTTGATACTACCTTTCTGGTCTTAAGTTTATGTCCCATCACCTTTTACCAACAATTCTTTGAAAATCAGCCATCAGGAAAACAAAATCAAACCTATAGATGACCTGTAAATAGCTCATCCCATGTTGAAACATTGTAAGGCCCTTCTCATTACAAAGGGAAATTATAAGACACAAGGAACATTTTAGAAAGTCATCAGAGCCAAAGAAACGGCAGTGTTTCCAGGCTGACTGTTAAGATAGTCAAAAGGTTGGCCATGGAAATTATATCAATCATTAAATCCAGGACTCCAGTGCAACATGAGTCAGAGAGCTTCTTTGCACTAAAAGGAGTCTGCTGTCTCTCTGGTGCAGTCTCATTCACCCACACCTGCAGGATGGAGACGTCCGGCTGATGGCATACACCTGAAGTGAGGAATCTGGAAGGCGGCATGGTCACACCGCCATGCTGAGACTATAGGTAAGAAGTACAGAGACAAGAAGCTTCTGGAGTCTAGTATAAGAAGGGATCTTGGAGAATCTCTAGTTCTGGTCATTGTTTTTACAGCTGATACAAGAAATGCTGAGAGAAATTAAGTGACTTGCCCGAGATCACACAGATAGCTAACATGGGACCTGCAAATCCAACTCTGGAGTCCTGTCTACCAGAATTTTCTACACAGATGTCTCCCTAACATGCAGTTGTATCTTTCCTTTTCATTTTACATTATTAGCATAATTAGAGACATTTAAACTTTCTATTTTTCTTCTAAACATGTGCAGTTATCTAATTGAACAATATACAGTAATGAGTCACTTAATAAAGGGGATACATTCTGAGAAATGCTTCCTCGGGTGATTTTTGTCCCTGTGGGATTCTGTCCTTAGGGGAACATCATAGAATGTACCTACCCCACCCTAAACGGCATAGTCTACTGCACACCTGAGCTATATGATACAGCCCATTGCTCCTAGGTTATTAACTTGTACAAAATGTTACTGTACTGAATACTGCAGACAATCATAACATAGGGCAAATGTTTGTATATTTAAACATATATAAACATAGAAAAGGAACAGTAAAAATATAAAACATTAAAAAATGCTCCTGTATAGAATGCTTGCCATGAACAGAGCTTGTAGGACTAGAAGTTCACTCAGAACTCACTCGCTGAGTGAAGGTGAAAGCCTAGGACAAGACTGTACACTACTGTAGACTTTATAAACCAAGTACACTTAGGCTACACATAATTTATAAAGATCATTTTCTTTCTTCAATGATAAATTAACCTTAGCTTACTGTAAATGTTTTACATTATAAGCTTTTAATATTTTTAACTCTTGACTCTTTCATAATAACACAGCTTAAAACTGAAACACATTGTACAACTGTACAAAAATAATATCTTTATATGCTTTTTTCTATTTCTAAAAAAAATTTCTCTTTTAAAACTTTTTATTAAAAAGGATACACACATTATTCTAGGCCTACACAGGGTCAGGATCATCAATATCCCTTGTCCTGTCTTCCACCCCTACAACTTGTCCCACTGGAAGGTCTTCAGGGGCATGCCATGCATTCTGCCGTCATCTCATGTGATAACACTGCCTTCTTCTGGAGTGCCTTTAAAGCACCTGTCTGAGGCTATTTTACAGTTAACTTATTTTATACAAGTAGAAGGAGCACATTTTATCATAAAATGGTGATGAAATGTATAGTCTAGCAAATACATGCACCAGTCACATAGTTGTTTATTATCATCAACTATTACGTATCATACATAATTGATTGTGCTATACTTTTATGTGACCTGCAGGGCAGTAGGTTTGTTTATACCAGCATAACCACAAACAAGTGAGTAATGCTCTAAAAGCCAAATTAATTTAAGAAAAGAGTCAGAACATATGTGAGAATAAGTTCTAAACCAGAAAATTTGGTAAGAAAGGGGTACCAGTGAGTATACTAACGAGTCTCATAACTATGAGACTATGACTCATAGTCATAGTCTATGACTATGTCATAGTCATAACTATGTCTTCCCACAATTCTTCCAAAAGTAATTGAGATTAAATAAATATTCAAGTATTGGCGGGACATTAAGAAGTGATGTCGCAGTCTCAGTATTCAACTTTCCTTAACATTTGGACCATGGAAGTTGTAGTGGACCCATCCTAGGGTAGCCCCATGGTCCCTATCTCCTGGTGTTCAAGTCCTTGTGCGATCTCCTCCCCTTGACTGTGGAAGAGATCTGTGACTCATGTCTAACAAATTGAGTATGGCAGAGGTGACAAGATATCACTTCTGCGATTACATTACATAATTTAACTTTCCTGTTGCCAGTAGACTTTCCCCCGCTGCTGGATTCAAAGAAGGAAGTCACCACAGTGGAATCTTCGCTATTGAGAAGCCCACATATCAAGCAACCAAAGAAGATTGGTCTAAAGTCTGCAAGAAAGTGAATCCTGCTAACCCGGTGAGCTTGGAAGCAGAGACCCAGCACCAGCCTGTAGCCTGCTGAGAGACCCTGTAGCTGGGGACTTAGCTAAGCCGTGCTTGGACTCCTGACCCACAGAACCTATGAGAAAATAAATATTTGTTGTTTTAAGCCAACAAGTTTGTGGTATTGTGTAATGAAACTTTAGATAACTAATACAGAAGGAAAATTTTTAAAAAAAGTCTTTGATAACCAGCAATAATGCAAAAATCTATTCAGAAGACCAAAGCTCACAACATGTTACAGTCCCACAGATCTAATCTAAGATTTAACTTTCAACTCTATAATTTTTATTTAGGAAACTATAAGAAAAGATACACGCCTTTAACACTATTTGGAAACATCCTTTTAAGAGTTGACTTATAGAAGTGTATACAATTTTTTGTCTTTTCTCAAATGTACCCCTGTCCATACAAACTAGAATACACTAATGGTGATATAGCTTTGATAAGGAGATAGGAATTTACAGTTAACATTTTTAAATTAAGCTTCTGTATTTAAAACATTACACAGAATTAATTTTTTCAAAAGACAAATTCACATGTTGCCATATTTTTCCTAATTATGTATGAGGCCCCACTTAAATCTGTTATATGACAGATTTAAATACACACACACACACACACACACTGAATCAAATTCAGAATGACTTAGAAGGGGCATGAAATCATATAAAGTCCAAAGTTTGAATGAGGTTTGTCTTTAGACTTAAGCTATTCCCTTGGTCTAGAGCTCTGTTTTTCCTCTTGAATAATTTAGGAACCTTTTCCCTGTTTCTTTTTGGCGGCTTTGGTAGTCTGCTCTTCCGCTTTGATGAATAACATGGTTTTCCACGGGCCATATCCTGCATCAGGAATGGGAGTAACGGCAATGGGACTCCTCTTTTTCATTTGTTTCATATATATAGGAGATATGCTAATTATTTGGCATGTTTCTTGTCAGGAGTATCACTTGTCCATTAAAGTGAAATAGTCAGGTGTTAACAATCCGTCTTGCATGTCCTCAAAACTGCTTGGCAAGAACAAATCAGCGAACAGTTCCAGTCGACCTGACACCCTGCTTCACTTCAGTGACTAGACGCCTTACCCGATTTTGCACAAACGTGCCCCGGCGTCCTCAGCACGTTCAGTGCAATCAGCTTCACTTGTGCGTGTCGTCCACTTCCCACGGGCTACAGAAAAGAACTCGGCTTGGGGAAACTTCGAAAAACTGACTGTAGATATGAATTACACCCGCAGCTGTTTCCTACTCCCTAGATCTCTCCTGAGACACACTTCCAGCATATTCTGTGTAGTTCGAAACTGTGACAGCTTCAATTAGCAACATGGAAAAATAAACAGTAGCAAAGCAAAATGGACATGGTGGCAACCCACCTCCAATTTAAATCAAGATGAATTTATTTAAATTGTACATGATTATAAATTAAGCATTTGCTTAGAATAAGTACTTATACACTTGTCTATTACTGCCCGAATATCTTAAATTACAAATCGGACAGCAAGTATCTATTTATTAATCACTTAAGGTGTGCAGACCTTGACTTATAATGAAATGCTCATGTTATTATTTTCAGGGTCCTCTTCTAGCTTTCTCTGCCAAGCCACTCCAAGGATGCCAAAAAATGCAGTGCTGTGAGGCATTAATTCCTTTTCTTTAACGACCAATTATTAAGTGTAACTGAATGAGGTGAAAAATAGATCATGGGGCATAATTGAGCTTAGAACTGTAATTTTTACAAGAAAAAAAACCCTCATGTTTCTCCCCTTCACTTGTATGGAGTTTTAACCTCTAAATATATTTATTGATCCAAGAGGATAGGAAATATGTCATAAATACAATTTTTTATGCAGAAAAACAACACAACAGCAACTATGCAATATTGTGAGAAAGGCAGAGCATGTCAGACTTCTTTTTTGATTATTTTATGCATTTCCTCCTCCCTACTTGGAAAAATAATATTTTTATGCATGTATGTTAACTCCATAGTTAATATAAGATTTTCACATGTATTAGTTGATACAGTAATCGCAATAAAATCCTAAGCTAGGTATTTTCACAATTCTACATGGGATCATGGAAACTCTAGTGTTAAATTAAAGATCAAACAGCTATTACAAGCCACAGTGAAGATACACACTCATATCTTCTAACTCTGGACTCAGCCATCATGCCACTGATGCCTTCTTGGCTCTTTTCCCCAGTGTTGAGTGTCTTCATGTTTTGGGTTACATAATCCCACCTAGCTCCTCACAATCTCTGGGAATGTTCCATGCTCCAAACCACCGTTTCTTCGTACGCTCAAAATCAATACTCTCTTATCACCAAGAAAAATTAATTATATTAATGTCTTTTCTCCTTCATGAAAGATTGTTTTAAGATATGTATTTAAATTATGACTAATGGATTTAGGGAGGTTGAGTACACGATGGGGTTAGGGTTTGGGGGTGGGGGGTTGGTGACTGGAAATAGTCTTTGAGACATGGGAATCTTTTTCTCATGTCAGCCCTATCCTCTGTTGCCATGAGTTGTCCCTGGACCTGAGCGTGGGATATGCTGAGTACCTTGATCAATAGCGATTTAGGGTGACAGAAACTGAAGCATGCAAAGTGATATTGCCGCCTAATGCCTGCAAAAATCTCAGTGTCTCTACTGCTCAGAATACATCTCACAGTGAAGCCAAAAAGATGAAATTTTATATATGACTCAGAATATTTGGTTTTGCTATTGGAAATATATTTTTTTAATCTAAAAGACAAAATATTTCCTGCAGACTTGATCTCCAAAATGTTATCTATTAAATAAATGGAATTTTATTAGATTGTAAACTGAGATGTCTAAGAGAGAAACTTAAAATGTTAATCCAATTTCTTATTGGATTATAAATAAAATGGTCTTATCCACAACTATAGCAAGCATGTATCTAGAGAGGCTCCCAAGCTGTCCCTTCTGGTCCATAACCCATTCAGTCAGAAGTTAAAGTATGGGAGTGCAGAGCCCGTACATTTTAATAGGGACAGGAGAAAAAGTTAAGTCATAAAACATGCATAGTAAAGAGCTTTTCCCCACCACCAGAAAATTTATGTTCAAGACTAAATTAGTTTCTTATAAATTATGCACAACCTCTTACGATGTTAGCAAAAATGTGGCACAAACTACTGCGATTTTGTTTCTAGTGCAAATTCTATAGACTTTTTGAAAATGATTGTATTTGTTCTTATTAAAATCTTTTTAAAAAGCTGACAAAATTTAATCACTTATTTTTGTTGAGCAATATTTTTTTCACAAGAGGTTTATATTAGCATATCAACAAAGACAATGTGGAAATTAAACCAGTGCTTTTTATATTGCCTTTAAATATTAGTCATAGGTGTACCTGAGCTCCAGTGGTCTTACCGTCACCATCGCTCAATGGTGGTTGCCTGACTTTTAACAACAGGTAAAGATGATGGTCAAAGGATAGGAAGAGAGAGTGATTTGTGATTAAGAGCAAGACAAAAATCTATGGACCAACAAAAGCTTTAGCCTTTGTGTTTTCTCCATCTCAGAAATACTCATACAAACAAAATGTGCATGTGGTTTTATAGTGTCATAAATCCCTGCTGGAGACTATGGGATATACAAACTTGCTTGCATCTTCCTAGCTTTCTCATCCTATTAATATTAGGAAATTAGGAATGGACCAAGTTGTGGTGAAATACGCATTCTCATACACTGCTCCTAGACAAATAAATAGGCACAAACTTTCTAGAGTTCAATTTGAGACCACATAACATGAACCCATAAAATATTTATAACCCTTCGCCAAGTAATTTTCTTTTTAAGTTAAAAAATTACACACACACACACACACACACACACATGCACATAGTCACTTACATAGACAAAGAAATCTGCTATACCGTTTATTTAAAAAACAGAAAAGCTAAAATATCGAACAGATAATAATTAGTTATAATAATTCCGTATTAGAGGATATTATGCAAGAAGGGGACATCACTAAAGTAGCAAAATAAGAAGTCTTGGACCCTCCTTATAACCATAGACTCACGAATTTAACCACAATGCACAGAACTATTTCCTTTGTGAGAAATCCAGAAACAAGTTGAGAGTATCCTGTATCTTAAGTGAGTGAGAAACCAGCCACATTGAAACCAGTAGGAAGAGTGGAGACACCCTCTCAGCATAAGCCCTACCCCTAGCAAGGGGTTTCAACATAATATATATATAGGATTTGGTATTATCCAAAGTTTCAAGCATCCACTGGATGTCTTGGGAACTATCCCCCATGGATAAGTGGACTACTGCATTTGAATTGGTACAACAGAGCAAATGATAATCAGAATATACAAGAAGAGGGAACATCCAGACACTGGCCAACCAAAACAGAAAGAAGCTGTTGCACTGCGGCAGGGCGCTTAGCTAATGGGCTCGCTCCTCAGCTGTGCATTGAAACTTTAGTTGTTAGATCGTAAGGACTGAGAAGAGACGGGGCACCCAGGGGTGGGGTGAGTGCTGCATTGGGGAACAGGGCATTTGGGCAATGACCATCAACAGGTGGGGAAGTATTTTGGTGTCTTGTATCACTGTTGTGATACTACACCAGATATCAGCCCTAACTGGGAAAACTTTTACTGGGGACAATTTAATCTAAAGGATTTGATCTCCAAAATGCTATTTATTAAATGAACAGAATTTTTTTAGATTGTAAAGTGATATTTTTAATTAAAAATGTTTATATCCCTTAGTCTAGTAATTCCATTCATCACACATTCTATCAATATTAATTGAACACATCCATATCTCAAGCCCTGGGCTCATCACAAAGGATAAAATGGGAGGAAAACAAACATGGTTGAAGAGATCACAGAGGTCAGACTCTTAGGAAATTTATCTCAAGGAATGACTTCCAGTATGTGACTGTATAGGTTTCCAAGGAAGACCATCGCAGCACTACCGCAAATTGCAAATAATAAATAATAAAAAAGAAGTAAATAAAACAAAAAGAAATAACAGAAAACAACAGGAATGCCTAATCAAATGTGGATAGCTATTTAACTTAGGACATGTCAATACAAATGTATGCGGTATGGCTATTGAAAAGAATTGTGGATCTATATGTACTGACATGGCAATGCCAAAAATATACTGTTATGCATGCAAATTTTTTTTAATAGTGGTATATTTTACATACAGTGAGATGGACAAATTTGGGGGTGAATAATTTGATTTGTTTTTACAAATGCAAATACAAACACTCATGTTAACCCATATTTTATCAAGGTACAGAGCAGAACAGTACCATCACCCCAGAAAGGACTGCTGGACACGTCCCAGTGAATCCTTCCATTCCAGAAGCATCCACTGGTCTGATTTCTAGGGAAATAGATTATTTTCCTTCCTGATCTTCATACAAATGGAATCATATGGTATATTATCCGTGTCTGGCTATTCTTACTCAATACATCGTGTTGAGATTCATCCGTGTTCACATGCATTAGTAGTGCAAGTCTTTTTACTGCTGAATATCAGTGCGTCGATTTCTGTATTCATTTATTTTTATAGCACAGCTTTAATATGCATACTTTTTTGCTCAATGAAACTCCCCATTTTTCCATCTTGCTACTTTCACTTTATGATTATTTATTTTTAGCTTCTTTCATATTCTCCAAAATCATAATTGCAGACAACAAATCATTAATTATATACTTTTAATAAGATCTCCATTTAATATCCACTAAATAAGATCTCCATTTACTATCCACTAAACATTGTCACTTCTGGAAATTCACATTTAGGACTGTCTGCTTAGCTGACCTGAAGTCTATTGTGCCCTGAGCTTTGATTTCATGTGATTTATATTTTCCTTTCATATATATACCACAGTTTAAAAATATATATAAATATATAAAATATTTTATATATAAATGTATAAAAATATATTTTTTAATTTTTTTTTGTTTTGAGATTTGTTTGGGTAATAACGAGAAATAAAGCAAATATATCGTTTTTTAAAATGGTTGATTAGAACCACAACTTAAACAGGGTACTCTTCTGATAGTCCCATGTAGGAGGATGCATCTAGCAAAAATGTTAAACACACAGGCATGGTACAAAGCATAGGGACAGGATTCGGAAGGAAGTGAAAATAAAATTTCATGAGATGTGAACATGAAAGATTCTGTTAGATCCGAACAAGTAATACTCACGGAAGAGCAAAAAAAAACTCTTTCTTTCCCTTTATGAAGCAATGATCCCATTTTTTTCAAAATAAATAACTCTAAAGCTTTTTGAAACATTACCTGCATTGTCTCTGGTAGAGTTGTAGCAAACTAGAGTAGCGACAGCAAATGATAAACAAATTTGCAACAAAAACCAAAATTGCTTATATCAGATGACTGCAAATGAATCTGTGCAAAATGGCTTTAGGGATTAACTATTTAGATCTTAATGCCTAGCAGATTTCTACTGCAGGATACAAAAACAACAATAAGGACAGCAGCAGAACTCGCAATATTCTGTGAGTGAATGGCTCATTTCTCTTAGGTCTTTCATCTTTAAAAAAGCAAATTGTCTGGTTGGCCTTTATCTGAATGTAAGAAGTAATGAAAAACACCAAATGTTATCAAGGAGAAAAAAATACAATGAATATCACATTATGCTAAGAAAACAATTTTAATATTCTAAACATTTATTTGTTGTTATATTTTAATAAACTTATGAAACATAATATAAAAATTAAAAAGGGAAAAATACAATTACTGGAGTAGTATTCAAGATAATTTAATATCCACAAGGAAGTATAAAATGGATAATAGAGTTTTTATCACACAAAACTGCTTACAGAGTTTGGACAGCACACTGCATATGGTTCTGAAAATATTATATGAAGTAAGAATTTCAATTTTTGGTTTTCTAATCTTATAAAATAGTGTACTTTCATGTCTTTTTTTAGTGAAATAGATATCACACACCAATTGTGTTATTCAGGATTAAGTCGGGAAAACAGAAGCCATTCGGATATCCCCAAGGGAAAAAAAAGGGTTTTAGTATATAAATTGGAGCCTTAGAAAAGCACTGCATGGCTCAGGACCAGATGTTGGGGTCCCCTCTCATGATGGCTTCAGCTGCCTGGACCAACAGAGATTCTGCTTCTGTTATTTATCCCAAATTTTGTGTAAATATCTTTTATTAACAGAATCCAATTCAAAACCACGTAGAAAAACGATGTTTTGAGATGCAAAAGAAAATGTAGACTGAAGTGGCAACAATTCTAGTTGCTAAGAGACACATTATAAAATATCCTTTGGCTACATTATCATGTCTATGCTATCACAGCATAATTATGAAATAATATTAATATTGACTGATGCCACGTGTCAATCCTGGGCTTGAAGCTGGGCATCGGTATTGAAAATACACAAAGCCATTGTTATGATAGTGCTTTCAGTTCAGAGAGAAATCCAAAATTATTTCATAATCACACAAATAAGTACAAATTCCTAACTATGACAAAGGGTAAGATCCTGTTAGGAGAGAATTTGAAATGGGAGCCAAACATCAGAAGGCTCAAGAAAGATAAAAATGCAATAGAATGATTTTATGAATGAAGCACATTTTCAAACAATATATGATATATAATGAGCAAATTGCTACAACTTCAATAAAATTTAGAATTTGCGATTTACTGTACATTTCATCCTTCCGATCCTTCAGCCTTTAAAGACATTTCTTTTTAACACAGCTGACGGTTCTCAGTTCCGTACATGCAGGTCCTTGAGATGTCTGCCTCCCTCCCTGTGTGCAAAGGCCTTTGATTCGACATTTCAAGACGTCTTGATGGAATCACTTTTAAGTGTTTTTGGTCTTTCTCTTTCTTTCTACTCTCAATAAAAAATGTCTTTACTATAAGACTAGAAATGATAATGGCAATATTTACTGACTACTAGCAACAAGCCAGCGAATCTAAGTGCATCAATTCACAAAATCTTTGCAACCACTTTTTGAGATAGGAATAAATAAAAGCGATGGGCTCCGAGCACGGGCAGCTTGCCTTTGGAGCAAAGACCCGTCACTCTCATGCTGTGCTGCCTCTCAATTAGGAGCAGCGGGAACATAAATCATGTAGCTCCGACAAGGTGAGGCCTCTGGCCTTCCGTGGTTCCATAATGTAGGCAGTTAACTGTCTTCAGGGTCTGTCGCACCAACTACAATAGCTATCTTAATGCCATGGCATTTAGAATAGTTACTATTTACTAAAACCATTTTTGATAGGGGTTTTACATGCCTTTCCTTTAATCTTAAAGCATCACCAGGGGAAAGACAGAGAGAGAGAGAGAGAGAAGACAGACAGAGAGAGAGAGAGAGACAGAGAGACAGAGAGACAGAGAGAGAGAGAGAAGACAGAGAGAGAGAGAGAGAGAGAGAGAGAGAGAGAGAGAGAGAGAGAGCGAGCCATGAAGAATTTTATTTTATGGAGAAAGAAACTGAGAGTCAATAATGTTAAGTTCGCCATCGAAGACCAATGACAGACATGCAATTCAAAAGCATGACTATTCGGTCCCCAAATTGTTTCCTGAGTCAAGAGGAGAGCAAGGTCTCTCTGTACACAAACGGTCACCCAAAGAAGCTGGTAAAATTTCACTGCAGGACATATAATCCTATAGAATTTACTGTGAAACATTGGAAGAAAACATTCTCTGTAAAATAAACCCAAATGCACTGGTAAATGGTGAAAGGTCAGTGAGCATCGTTTTCCTGTTGCCTCAACTTTTCATCAGAAATGAGCTTGGGTGGGCGGCAGGGGGGATTCTGCCTCTGGGAGGTGAGACTATGCAGGTTGTGGGAGACCCCAGCGGGGTTTATATGAGTTTCTTATTGCTTCTGCAACAAATACGCACAAAACTATTGGCTTAAAACAACATAAATTTATTCTCTTATAGTTACAGAGGATAGAAGCCCAAAACCAGCCCCACTGGGCTACAGCAAACGTGTGTGCCAGGCTGGTTTCTTCTTGAGGATCTAAGGGAGAATCTGTGTCCTTGTGTTTCTAACTTCCAGAGGCCACCTGCATTCCTTAGCCCATGGGCCCTTTTTCACAACACTCCAACCTCTTGCTTATTTCATAATATCTCCTAATACTGACGCCGATCTCCTGCCTTCATCTTATAAGTCCCTTTACACTACACCAGGCCCAGATAATTCAGAATAATCTCCTTACTTACCTCAAAATCTCTAACTTAGTCACATCTGCAAAGTCCCTTTTGCCATTTAAGGTAAAATTCACAGGTCCCAGGGATTAGGATTTGGGACTCTCTGGGGGCCATTATTCAGTCTACCACGGGGTACTAAGCCTCTTAGACCCCCAGCCTTGTTGACAAATCCATCCAGATTTAATTACTTACTACACCTCTAGTGCCATATTGTCCCCAGGTGTCCTTTTCCTAGTGATTACTAAACATCACACATTCAGGTAGCACTGCAACTGTGTGACAACAAGCAATCTGAGAACTTGCAATAGTTTTTATTTACCAGGTCTGGACAGAATGTATCAAATACTACTCAATGTCCTTTTTCCATTTTCTACTTCATGAATTCCAAAGAATCCTTCTCTTTTTACTGGTTCAGTTGATAAAGCCCTGGATTCCCTGAGGAATTGGATACGGGATTTCTCTGAAGAAAGTGCCAGATGTATTTGGCCAGGCCCATTGTTTTTCAATAAAATATTCATACATACAAAGAATAAATGCATAGATGTATAAATGTGTGTATGTTTCATGCACAAAAATAATACATTTTTCAATATTTTTGACCCCTTGGTGTCCCTCTCAAGAGTCATCAGACAATTTTCGGGCCTTAAACATATATTGGCTGAGTACTCCTAAAGCCTTTCAATGCTCCCTAAGTTATTGCTGGTTAATTCTATTTTATTAATTGTCAATTCATGGCCAGGTAAGAGAATGTATTGTTTGTAATGATTGTTTGTTTGCTTCATTTTTATTTATTTTGCTGAGTAAAGACATAACGGGGTCTCGACTAAGTTAGAATAATATTGGATTAAATTTGTCATGATGCATCATAAGACAGTCATCCCCTAAAGAATGCTTTGTCTACTTAGGAGCCACCTGTGGTGGGGGGAGGTGGGTCCTTTCCCGTACTTAAACTTATACATACGTAGAAGAGTCTGATGGACTACAGGGTAGAGTTGCAGTTGGCACAAGGCAGCAGAAAAAAATGCAGAAGGAACTGAGGCAGAATTCACCCTAAAGAAAGACAGAGTCTTGCCAGGAAACCAGACTCAGCAACAGAGCTTGAAGATTGGAAGGAAGTGGTAGTTTGGTGTTTCCTGGCCTCAGATTTTTAAACCAGTTCCAAGAAAACTCTGGTGACATTCAGTTATCCTGGGGAGAAAAATGTCTGTGTGAAATGGAAAGCTGTCTTTCTTGAGTATGGAACATTATGAAGACAAAGCACCCTGCTATGGGAAACCTACCAAAGAGCATTATGCAGAGGCAAGAATTGTGAGGATTCTTTTTTTTGCAAGAAATAAACACAAGAAGAGGAAGACTGAGATCATCTTTGTATGGGGCAAATTGGCAAGAATCTGCCCCTTCATCGAGGTAGAGATGTGCATGCTGTGTTGCACCTGACAGTGGGAGGTACCAGCAGAGATGGAGTAGCCAGGGCATTAGCAGCGGGGCAGCTGCCCAGTGTGGACTCCCCCATGGCACTCTAGGGGGCTTCCAGACGTACATGGACCAGGTGGGAAAGTACAAAGAGCAGCATGTCTGTTTGAAAAAGGTAAGGGCTGACATCCAGTACAATGCAGATAAAAATCAATGCGACCTAAATCTTACCCTCAATTTATCCCCTGTAGAGCATTAGGGATATATAGTGATTTTCAAAGCCACAAATGGAGAATTATCCTCATTCCTGTCTATTTCATCAAGAGTCACTCAGAAGAACTTTTTTGTAATGTTTATTGTGCAAAAGCACGAAGAAACAAAGCAAACAACTGGAGAGTACATTGGAAAGGAATAACTGCTACTAGAATGTTTAAAGACCTCTGTCAGGTCAACTGTTACATATTATGCTTTATTAGGCATACATGACCACAGAAAACAAAATGCATAGCATGACCAGTTATTTATTCTTTCAGGTTTCAATTATCCATAAACTGCCAAACTCTAGAATTATTCTTTTCATGTCTGGGTTTCTTGACAGCAGCACTATTGACATTTTGAGCCAGATAATTCTTTCCTGTGGGGGGTGCCTGTGTGTTCTATGCTGTTTGGCAGCATCCCCGGCCTCTACCAACCACATGCCAATAGCAGCCCCCGTCATGACAATCAAACGCATCTCTGGGCATTTACTTAATGTCCATGGTCAAATGTCTCTGGAGGGAAAAATTACCCACACTTCCTAGATTAGAATTACTGCTTTCAGGCAATGATCACTAAGTTCAAGGTCAAAGTCATCGCAGAATGGTGTGATCTTACATTATATATATACAATATATATGCTCTCTATATCATGTGCACACATTATGTGTATACATTATATACATGATCTTACACATATATAAAGATTTTACATTATATAACTATATAAATTATTTACCTTCTAGAGATAAATCCAGATTAATGTTTAGATGTTAAAAATCAACAATGATTGATTTGCTTTAAGATGATTATACAAATGATATTTAGAAAATTTTATTAGAAGCAGAAAGATCATTGCAGCCATCTTAGGAACCAAAGATAAAATTATGGCTTTTACTCTACAGGGAGGCTTTTTTTTTTTTTTTCATCCCAGAAAGAGAGTAAACAGAGTTAGACACGAAAATCATATTCAGTGATTTTTTTCCTATTCTTATATATCATGGTAACAAAGAGTTTTCCTGTCATTTGTGTTTCTTTGTTGCAAGAAGATGCAAATGATGTGGAAAAACAATTTGAATAAAATATGAAGACGATTTTATATTTTAAATAGCAGTTTTAGAAGAAAAGCCGTTTTTCGTACTCACAGAATATGTACTTCATGCTACCCACATTGAAACATCTCCAGACAGATGAAACTACAAAAATTGAGACATTATAAATGATAAACTGATAAGCCTTTTCTCTGTTGAATTATGAAAGAAACTTACCAGAGAACAGTAAAAATATTTAGTGTAGAGACACATGATTTTATTTCTTCTGCAGAAAAAGAAGGCATAAAAAAGTGAACTCACCTCTACAGTCATAAAGATGAATTTTAAAACCAATAAAACCCATGGGTACGATCTTCAAACCTGAAGGGAAACATGGCTAGCGCAGTTTCATTCAACATTTACCAATATATCTATATATTAGGGTTTTTTTTTTATTTATTCACTCAACACATTTCTCTATATAACAGTAAACCTTAGAGAATAGTCCGTGAAAATGCTGCCTGGAAGAAACACACATTAAAAGTTTAAAGCAGTGATTTCATAACATTGCTCAGATTAAGTTTATCTCCAGTATTACTGCATGATAAAGAAAATCAAATAAATTTCACTCATGAGGTTTTTCCCCAGTGCTCCTGATTGACAGTGAAAACATCAAGAGAAGATAAATGCACATACCCTGCGGTTGCTTTGCGTCTCCTGGCTAACCGTTTAACTCCTACTGCAATGGGAAAAACTGTAACACGAGCTTGAGAAAGGACACAGCACAGCACCTCAGAAATAAGCAAGTCTCCCCTGGAGCCCTAATACTCAGTGTCCTTGTAGAGTTGATTGTAATATGGTGGTTATAAGTTGAAATAGTTACTGTTACAAAATGGCAATAAATAAAATGTACTTTAGTCAATGCAGTTGCAAACTTTAAAAAGGATATTCCAGTCCAGACATGATCCAGGACACAGGTATTTTCCCTTTTCTTCCCACTAGGTACAGCTAAAATACCTGCATATTCTATTTTAAAAAGTTCTGAAAAATGGAGAGGAGAAGGTAGATTGGCTGGAAACCTTCAGACCCAAGGAGAAACACGATAGTGAGTCTGTAGGTTTCCTTTTAGCCTCCTATATGTCCTGAAGAAACTAGCACCTGGGAAAACAATACTCTCCCAAAAAACTACTTTCTCTAGTCAAAGGATTGGGAAAGGATGATCTAGGAAATACCCTTCTGCAGTCAAATATAAATGTGGAAAACCGTAGCCTCCTGCACCCCACCAGCAAAGGACTGCAGAGAAGCCTAAACTTCTGCTCCAGTTGGCCATGAGTCACTGACTCGCCTCCCAGCTCTCGGGAAGGACGTACTGCATGCTAAATAAGCAAATGAATAAGATGCAATCCTGTGGCATAAACAACTTTTTATACTTCCTTATCACTCTTCTGATTGTAATTAAGTCCTATAGCTATCCTTGAAGTAGACAAAGCAAGATTAATACATTCATTTCACTTTTTTTTACCTCACTCTATGAACCAAATCATTAAATGAGTCCACTGTTTATTCCTTCGTCTACTTTGATAACAACCTTGCATCTTTCAAATCCCAAATAAAGATGTCATTTCTTAAATGCCAAGTTCCCTGAAGGCCCCAGCTGTATGTGAGTTGCCATGAGCTCCATAACATCTTAAACTATTAATATTTTTAATTGCCCATTTCAAGGTGAGGTAATACTAATTCCCAGGAGAGCCTAGCCATATTTTTCAAGCATGGAGACCATGTAACTTCCTTGGAAATCTGGCCGTCTGTAACCTTGGGGACTTGGCCGTAGCCCCAAATTCTGTTACAATTCATGTTCAGATTGTATAGGATGTATACGCAAATCGCGTCCTAGCAGCAGCCCCTGATATGTATATACTCTCCAGGGTGTATTAATATAAATTCTGCTGTGTTTTATAAAGCTTTAGACAAAATCCTTAGTTGATTTTCATGAGGCAAAGTAATAATCTATTCTTTGCAGGTATATTCATTCTTTCAGAAAACAAACACGATTCTTGATAGGCAATGGTTAGACAAGAAAAACCCGTTACAATGAGACTTGCATTTTCAAGATAAAAATATAGCAGCTTTAATATCATTTGAGAGTTTACAGATAATTTAGAGGTTATTACTAACTCCATGCATCTCAATAAGGAACAATGTTTCTGCATTTCTCTCACAGAATACACCCAGCCTGTAGGAGCATTTTATCCAGAAGAAAGTTCTCTTTTAAAACAGCCTTTGTCCTTCTCTTTAAAAACCACTCATCTCAGCAAAGTGTATTATTTTTAGTCATACATTTTATACACTTATTTTAAGACATAAATGAAAAAATGTCTTTATTTCTTTTTTCCCTACATTTAAAAGCAACCACACAGTCTATACAGATTAAACAAAATATACTAATTTTAAAATTATTATTATTATTACTTTTAAAAAGAGACTGTCAAGTTGCCTGCTCCTAGCTGGAGCAGGATCAAAGGACAGAGAGTTATTACTGCCATCTAAGACCTCTAACCACGTGAGTTTTGCCTCTTTCCTCATTATCTTTGTATTGGCTAAAGATGAGGAGCTGGAACTCCAACCATCTGCTGATTTTCCTTCACCTTGACCTAGAACCAAGGTCAAAGACAAACACTGACAGGAAATATCACTCCCCCATCATAGGAAAATTAGTTTATTTTTTTCTCTCTCACTTGCATAAGCATATGCTCCTTTTTCAATAAATTTAAAAGACTTTGATGAAGGAAAGGAGAAAAAAGTAGAAAAACAGACATAAAACCTGACTTTTTAGTAATTGGAAGTATTTCATTTTGACCCACTATCTTTTAGGAAAGGTTTAAAGGAAACAAAGTTGATAAAACTTTATATTCTTTCCCTCTTTTAATGTATCAATTTCATGGGCAATAGAGAAGGCATGTGTGGGAGTAAATGTAAGTCATACAATTTTATATTTGCTTAATTAAATTTTCCTATGCATTAACATTCTTGCAAACTAGTATGATTTTTTTATTTATATTATGGGTACATTATAGTTATTAAGTTGTGTATCCAGCTAAAAGACTAAAATAAATGTGTATTTTGTCCTAAATTTCATATGCAAGTGTATTTAACACGTCTTCAAATGCCTTTCCAGGTTTATGTTATGCTGGAGATGTGTCTTCTTTTCTACTTGCGTCTTTGGGCAATTCCCTTCATCGGAAATGGTATTTCCTTTACTGCTTCTGCCATTCAAAATCCTGCTCGTATGTCTAAGAAGCTCATCTCAGTATCATCTTGCCATGCTAGTTTCTCCTACTTCCTACCTACCTGGAGGTTATCCGTTGTTCTCTTGAACCCCAGAGAATGCTGGAAAAGAAAGATGTACTTACCTCTCGCCATCTTGTGCAGAATCGTTTGTGGGTCGTGTTACCGCATTAGCCATGAGTTAAGGATTCAATATTCGTACCTGGAAAGAGAGAAGAGCATGAAAGTGAGCAAAATAGAGGCAGATTGAAATACATGCATACCTATATACAGAAAACAAACAGAAAACATAAAAACAGGAGAGTAGATAATTATTTAAATAGGCCAGTCAGTGAATATAAGCCCAGCTGGAATACGAGAGGGAGAATAAGTATCCTATTTTCACTGAAATCTTTTTGATTTCTGTAATGCTTATCATAGCAGATGCTCATTGTTCTAAGCATGATTTAGCCAGAGACATAGTTATTCATTTCAATGCTGGAGTGTTGCCTTCAGTTTAGGTTTACTCTACATTAACATTTTTTCTTAGAGTTTTCAAGAGTGATTCTGTAAATACGTAGTTTTCAACTTACAGGATGATTCTAGACTCTAACTCATGTGTCAGATGCTACAGAAGTATGTTTTTCAAACCCTCCTGTGATAAGAACTGTAAAATAGTTGACAAGGATCATGCACCCCTGCAGTGCTTAAGACAGTACCTAATACATAGTTTAGTTTCAATGGTCTAAAACACAGAACCGTTTAATTGAGATCTCAGATTGTTTCCATTGTGATTTCTACCTGTGCTCATGAGTACTGACACTGACAATCAGCTGGGCAAGTTCAGAATACAAACAGGAGAAAAAAACTCCTGATGTTATATTTTAGCAGTGGTAGATTCGTTATATACAGATCACAACAATGGACATAGAATTCTAAAATATATTAATATAAAATTTTGAAAATTCTTTCTTCGTGGTACAACAAATAATCATATTTGGAACTTAGTAATTTACAAAAAAAAACTATGGTAATTTTATGAAAATAATGATTGCATGATTTTCCTGGCATTGTCAATTGGGTGGCATAAAGAACATATATTTCCAAAAATACTTGACAAAGATGAACTCTCTTTGGTTTTCTCATTTTGTAGTAACAGATTTCTGAACAGATTTTTATAGCAGGTGTTGCCCATACACCCATGTAACAGGAGTCCAGGGGGCCTGTATTGATGAATTGATACATTTAAAAGAATATACACACACACACACACACAAATACACATTGCATAATTTCTGCCCCTGCAACCTGATTCCATGATGTAATCTCTAATTGCAGAATTCTCTTTATTGGAGAATCATTTCAAATTTAGGACTCTTCTTTTTTAAAGCGTAGCATCAGTAATGACATTGTCTCCTATCTCAGATGCTTCCTACAACTGGAATCCACCTTAGCAGTAAACCTGTTGGTACGAGAGGTGAAAAATTGTCTTATTGTGTAAGCCACTGTGAGTCTCTGACTCATCTCTAAAAACACTCCAGCTGGTACAGAACATAACAACTAATCTTGAGGCAGGATAGTTGCTGGGTGCTGTAAATACAGTAAAAAGACACGAAATGATATAAAATAAATATTTTAAGACTAATATTGGCTCTAGAAGTAATACCTTACATCTATTGTTTCTTGGTGCTCTAGGTACCGGCATGTTTCCAAAAAGAGGAAATACTGATGAAAAGCCAGAGGACCCAGCATGTTGGAGAAGCTCATAAAAGTGGAATTACTTGTTTAAAAATTTTGAACAAATGTGCATCTTTTATTAAAAAAACAAAAGGTCACTGGTTTGGTTTGAAAATCATTTCAGTTTGAGAAGAATTATATGCAACAAAAATTAAATCTGTAAAATATAGCATTTGGTTCCTTAGCTTTCTGTTTCATTATGTCCTCTAAGGCTACTAAGGAAAGTGTCAGAGTGAAATCTGACTTGCAAACTTCTAGGCTAAGTTCATATAATCCTTTGTTCTGAGTTTGTTTTAGTGTATCATGAGACTATAAAAGCTCTTTTGTGAGAGATGAAAAGAAACTTTTCCCTCCTTGGATATAAAGAATCTTTAGAACTGCACTTTTGAAATTGCTGCTGTTTCCTTGATCCTGGAATATTTTCACAGGACTTTTATGATCTTTATTAAATAAACCTTAGCATTTTTCTTTCTTTTCATAACTTTAAAAATGTGCACCTATAAGATAGATATTTTTTACGTTTGCCTTCTTTTCCAAAGAAGATAAAATAACTGAAAAGACATTAAAAATATGCATATTGAGAAAACAAATATATTTATTTTAAGCCAAAGTATGTATAATGAAGACTTTACTTTTAATACCGAACCATACAAAATTATCTGAATTATATTCAAATAAAAATATTCTTCCTGCAAATTTTCTATCTTCTTCACTGATAACCAAAATGCAAACGTAAGGAATTAGTAAATTGAATCGGCAAAATTTAATGGTCGACATTTTACACTAACCATGTATTTTCTCTAAGTTTCTAAACAATGAATCCAAAC
Organism: Lepilemur ruficaudatus; assembly: GCA_963574885.1. Lineage (NCBI taxonomy): Eukaryota > Metazoa > Chordata > Mammalia > Primates > Lepilemuridae > Lepilemur > Lepilemur ruficaudatus. The sequence goes on from CAUYRT010089403.1 coordinate 22,869, forward strand.
TATTGCATTTTATTAAGATGCTTATGTTGAAAGCATATTTTTATTTAGCGTTTTAATACGCTCTTGTCTGCAAGCAAATAAGTTCTTATGACAAGTAAAATGTCAGCTTCTTTTTCCACCCACTGTGGAAGTTGAACTTTTTCACCTAGAACTGCCAAATGCCATTTTCTACATTGTCCAGACCTGAAGGAATCAGGTTGGTAAACTCTCCTGGCTAGTCTTTTGCTTCTCACATACATCCCACTAAATATGATACCGAATCAACGTAATTGCAAAAATACTGGTTATAAATGTAACTAAAACTTGTGAATCTTGGGATCTCATAAAAAGAAAAGTAAATCTGTATAAAAATTTTTACTAGATGATTTTTGTGTACAGTGCATAGTTGTAAAGGCTTGTGAGATTTGAAAGGAGAAAATGTTGATTTGTTTATTAAGTTACCTAAATTCTAGATCAGAGTCATTTTTCTTTGTTAATTTGGACAAATGTGTATGCAACGGGTATGTGGGTTACCTAAGTGAAAGTGTGGACAGTTGTATACCACTCAAAAATTGCCAATAAATCCCCTTTCCATGATTGGTTCAACTAGAATCCTTATCTGCCAAATGCCATATTCTACATTGTCTTTTGGTGAATTCTTGTGTCATTATCTATAACACTTTTATAATATGTATAACCCAATCTTGTGCACTTTTCTTACTTCCCCAAATAGAAAATTCAACAAAGATAGCAAGCACATCTCATATAGCTTTGAATTCTAGACAGCACCTAAAAAAATCTTTGAGCAAAGATATTATTCTAGGAATGGTTGTCCCATGGATGAACACGTCCGACATGGTATAAAAAAATAAGAATGAGGCAGATTTATCTTTGTTTCAGCATAAATAAAAATAGCATGGGGAAAATACAGAGAAGAACACTTTTACAAATACATAAAGTGACTAGTTGTTATAAAATTTGGAACTCGTATAACATTGATACAAAAAGCAAAAACCCAGGTCAGAAGTGGAAAGATTAGCTTACTTTACTTGTTTATCATCCTTGAAAGAGAAGATCCATGCTTTTCCATTTTACCATTAATATATATTCTTTCAAAGAATGACCTTGATGTTAGTACTGAATAAAATACCTGTAGAGTGTTATAATTCCAAGCAATAGTCTTTTCATTTCACTTAAAAAACTGTCTAGCTTCTAAGAAAATAATAGAGTTAGACAGTTTTAGGGATAAGAATAATATCTTGTTGTTTCATGTTTCCAAAGACACCAGCTGAGCAATTTATCACAGGCCAAAGAGCTTGGCTGTACTCTCTCATATTAAATGCAAGAGTCTTATCTAAAGTGTGATCCCCGGTGTGTTTAGTGAATTTGGTTTGAAAAATCACATATTTATTCAGATCTTTGTTTTAGCATTAATCCCCCGTCTGACAGCATCTCAGATCTCTTGGTTAAACATTCTTCTACAAATGCCACCTTATACTAATTAAAATGAAAGATTTCAGCTACTGTTTATTTACTAATTCAGCCAAGAGTTCCTGTAAATAAAAAAAAGTATCCAAGAGGGAGAACGCATATATTTGACTTGCAAATTACATCTGTAGAGTGCCAACTTTGTCCATGAAAATTAATGGTTTGTAACATTGCTAGTTATTTCCTCTTAGCTTACGTCATGTATTATGACCAAATTATAAACAAATAGTAACTTCAATGTAATTACAAATATAATACAGAGAGCAAAGTAGAAAATGTCACTTGGATTAAAGAGAAGATTTTAATTCAAATTGGGGATATTAAATGCAGCAAATTCGTAATGAAGTGACTGCTTTCAGTTGGGTGAGATAGAAAGTCATTTCTCTGAGAAAACTAGAGATCAAAGGTTTGCCGTACCTCCACTTGATATCTCTAAAACTATCAAGCCTCTTTTATAAAAATGAAAGGCATTGACTTTAGGATTCTTGACAACTATCCTGTTTCTTATTACAAAGATCTTTTTTGGATTGATATTAATATATCGAGTTTATAAAAATAGGTAATGAATCCCTATTCCCTTTTATAAAATCATAATATTTAATGCTATTACTCTTATCTACTATAACAAAATATGTAGACTGCTCCACTGGAAATATTATACTCTCTTGATATTACAAGAACAGGAATAAAGAATATTGATGAAAAGAGTCAGTAACACATACTTACAAAACGAGAAGATTGAATATATTTTATCTTGATGTGGGAATTTCCAGTTTTAAAGTTTCTCAGTTGACTCCACTACTGCTAAGTTGGCAGTTAATATTTACTGATCAGCACATTTTCTCTCCCTATCAATGTGAGAATGTTCCCTAACTGCAGAAATCCCAAATGTGTAGTCAATTAGAGCACTTCAGTTTTTTTTTTAACTATTTCCACAAGGTAATTGTGAAGTTTTAATGATGATATCTTGCAAAGACAAACCAAAGGCGCCAATTTTTACCACTACTTGCTGCTATTATTTAATCTCTAGAGATTCAAATCCTCAATTCTACATATGGATTTAGAGAGGTAAAATTCTCTTAATTCCCTTTCTACACCCACACAAGTAAGGACGTGTCTTGAGGAGAAAAGGCCAGCTACTTTCTAGACTTGGTTTAAAGGTACAATCATGTAAACCAAGATGTCCTGCTGAGAACACATGGAGGCCAGAACAGGTGGAATTTGGGCATCTCCCTTCTCTCAGTGACTTATTACTCATGTCTGTGGATGTAACGTCTCTTCTATACTTTCTAAATCAAGTGTTAGGATGCTTTGATATTTTAAATGAGAAGCCCTGGCTAACCTTGTTGTAGCACTCATTATCAATAATACCCCATAATTAGAAGACAAAGGAGGCAAAGGGAAAAGTACCTTGAGGAGGTACCTTGGAAGAACCAGACCACAGGTGCTGCAGAGGACCCAGCAACGAAATGAACTGACCATCCATGTGAGAGAAACCTAACATGCAAAACAGAACTGGGCTAACACTGGGGAAGAGACCAGTGCTATTTAAACCTTCTGTGCTTTTTCTCCTAATGTTTTCTAAGATCTAACAGCTCTCCAGGGTGTCTACAAAAAGCTTCTATTTCAAAACTTTCCTGATAAAAACTTACTCTTTCTTATACTGCCTTTTCCTCTTTTGTAAAGCCCCTTTAAGAGGCATTATCTAGAAGAAGGTTTATTCCCCATACTTGATTAGTAATACTACTGTTTTACAAATGTGTAAATGGCATGTGTTACATATGAGGTGCTAATCTAAGTGTTTTACAGATATCACTCATTTCATCTTTATAACATGCAAGAAGGCAGTACTATTATTATTATTGACCATTTTCCAAAGGAGGAAATTGAAGTGCAGGGATTTTATGTATTTACCTGACATCCTACAGGTAGCAGGTGGTAAAGCTGAAAGTGGAAGACAGGCTTCATGCTACACTATTTTTTGTGTAGCTCAGGGGAAAAGGGACCATTAAAGGAAGGTGTCCATTATTAATGGAAAATAATACATGAAGAATTTTAGTGGTAATTTATACTTTAATATTATTAATAAAAGGCTCTATAAATGGGAGCATATCTAAATCATAGAAAAATGTCTTACCCCTTTTGCTCTTATTTAAAGAAATTGTTTTGAAAATTAATTTTAGACAAATTTAAAAATCAATGACATTTAAATTAGCACATTAATTTAATGTGATAGATTGAATGTGGGTTTTACAGAAAACATTATGTGAAGCCTGGTTTTACATTTAAAAATGATAAACACTGAAAGCAGTAAAATAAATAGAATTAACATTTTATTATCAGAATTAAATGAATATTAAACTTTGATTTGCTAATTCAGAATAACTAGATCTCATATTTAATCATAACCATCCTAAATGAGCAATTACAAAGTCAATTATAATTATGCATCAAATGATAACTGTGTATGTGTCTTGTCCACTTGAAGTTTCCCATTGTTTCCTTGCTAATGATTCCCTTCTTTTAATAACTGGGATTCAAAATTATAACTTAATGTATAAATTTTATTTTTATTATTACAGAACTGGGGAAAATATTTAGAAACAAATTACTTAGTTGAAGAAAATCAATAAATTCTGTTATAACAAATACAAACTATTTTGGCAGTTTGACTTGAATGCTAATTAAATTTTTATTTCTATTATTTGTTTCTATTTTATCTTTAATATTGAATATTTGACTTGCAAAATTCTCATACAGCATGCTATGACAACTTTTACCCATCATTTGGTAGGGACATATAATTTATATTTTAAGCTCATGTTTGAATTTTCATCACCCTGACACAATTACAGCAATAAATTGGTCTACAGTGTTGCTATTTTTGGTGTCAACTCAAATTTCAATCTACTTAAGAAACTAAGTCATACTTTATTAAATGTCTTTCATGTACAATTTTAAAATAAGAGCTTTATTTTCAAGCAAAATATTTTAATAAAATTACAAAGGTAAATGTCAATTATTGAATTTTTGAGACAAGAAAACATCAAAATGAAAGTTAGACATATTTAGTGACATATTAAAGTTAAAAGCCATCCATCCACTTTGGATATAATTGAGTAATTTCTTACCAATACAACACTTTTATAGATAAAAGCTATAAACTCTGGATAAAATAGATAAGACAGCTGGAGAATAAACAAAAGAAGATGAATTCTATATGAGAATTAACACTTGGAAAAAATAAATACCCCAACGTGGGTTTCACATTTTACATCTGTTAGCCTGAAAACTGGCTGCACAAGGAGGAAAAATTCTTAAGGGAAACTTGCAAAATTTCTGGCCCAAAGAAAAGGGGGCAAATATTTGGAATAACCATCAACTAAAATGTAATGAGGCTAATCTAAGAGAAGAGAGACACTGTTGAGGGAAACCTACTTTAAACCTGTCTTTAAACCGCTCTCCTCTCTGGAACCCTTCAAACATGCAAGCAGAGGACAAACTCAAAGCCAAACTAAATATAAAAGAATTGAAGTGAGATTTGAGCCGCCACTAGAAAAAAACATAGTTTGAGGGTTAAATCTAACCAATTTAATTGCTAACTAAAATAAACAAGAAAAAATCAACAGTTTTTGAAGGAATATAAGCAAATTCAGAGTCTCTAAAAAATAACATTCACCAATGTTGAGGAATATATCCAAATTACTTAAAATATGTAAAACTAGACAAATGTGACCCGTTTTCAAGAAAAAAGGCAATCGGTGAAGACCAACCCTGAGATTAAGCTCATGTTAAGACAAACTGAGATCTTCAAGCAGCTATAATAATTATGTTCACACACACAAAGGAAAATATCTGTGTAACGAATTAGAAGATACAATAGCAAATCTCAACAGAAATTTTTTATATATTATTTAAAAGAATCAAAAATTCTGTGACTTAAAAATGTAACATCTAATGTAAAAAACTGTCATGTGGTTTTAATAGCAGAATGAGGACAAATAGTGTCAGTGAACTCAAGGGAGATCAATAAACAATTTTCAATCTGAATAAAAAGGAGATTTTTAAGAAAAATTAATAGATTCTTGGAGAGTTGTGAAAATATCAAAATGTGCAAATAAAAGCAGAAAAAATGAACAAGAAAATTGGAGAAATAATTATAAAAATTCCTCGAATATAGTGAGTAGAATAAGATGAAGTCCCTGTCCCTATTCATGAAACCACCAAATTGTGGTCCAGAATTTAGCCTCTACTTGGCTTTGTCTTAGCAGAAATTTTAAATATCAAATAGTAGCCAACTCCTATTAAATGTTTATTTAAAACATAAGACAACTTTGTTTCATCAATAGACTTTGAGAAATATTATGATTCTTAGACATACAGTAGCTCTCCCTTATCCCTGATGGATATATTCCAAGACTCTTGGTGGATACCTGAAACCTTGGATAGTACCTTCTATATGCTATTTTTCTTACATATGCATATCTATGATAAAGTTTAATATATAAACTAGGCAAACACAGTAAGAGATTAACAACACGGAAAAAACTTAGATAAAGAAGACTATCATTATGGTCATTACTTCAATACTTTTATTAGGTCATTAAATATGAAATGTCCAATTTCAAATCAAAAGCGTGGTTTATTATATTTCAAACAAGAAACTGTACAATTAATCAAAGTGTGTGCCTAATCTTTCAACACAGTTTTGTCATCTTAACGGTAGCTTGTTCATGCCAGCAGCAAAGAAGCCTGGAGAGTGAGTGGTGATGCAATCACCAAAGACATTTTCCACAGCTTGTTGAGAATTGAATATTTTTCTTTGCAAGAAGTGGTCCAAAGCCTGGAAGAAGTGGCAGTCAGTTGGTGCAAGGTCTGGTGAATGGGTTACATGACAAAGAGTTTCCAAGTCCAGCCTCTGTGGTTTGACCAGTGTTATTTGTGCAACATGTGGTCTGGTGTTGCCTTGCAAGAGTGTTGTCCTGTCTCTCTTGACTAATCTCAGCTGCATAATCACGAGCATCTTCGTCATTTCATCCAAATCATTGCAATAGACATCTGCTGTAATCAATTCACCAGGTTTTATGAAGCTGGATAATACCAACACTGGACCACCAAACAGACACCATTAGCTATTTTTGATGACTATTTGGTTTTGAACTGGGTTTGGCACTTTGCCTTCATTCAACCATTGTGCTGAACACTTGTGATTGCCAAAAAGAATCCATTTTTCATCACACATAACAATACAGTGTACAAATGATTTGCCTTTGTGTTGTGACACCAAAGAAAGGCAAGCTTCAAGATGATTTCTCTTCTGACGCCCGTTTAATTCATGTGGTACCCATCTATCCAGCTTCTTTACTTTGCCAATTTGTTTCAAATGGTCCAATATTGTTGGAATAGTAACATCAAACCTTGCTGCTAATTCATACGTAGGTGGAGATGGATTCACTTCTACTATAGCTTTCAGCTCCTCATTATCCACCTTAGTCTCAGGTCACTCACGTAGCTCATTTTCAAGATTAAATCACCAGAATGGAACTTGTCAAACCATCGATGTACTATGTGTTCATTAACCACATCCTTCACAAACACTTTGTTCATATCTCGAGCTTTCTGAGCTGCATTGGTTCCAAGATGGAACTCACATTGGAAAATAACACGAATTTTTGACTTAACCCATGGTTTCACAAAAATTGCTCTAAAAAAGAAATTTTGAAAGATAATCAGAAGCCAAAACATGCCTTTGAAAGACTGAGGATGTGCCTTCACAATAAAAAAAAATGAGAAGTATTAATGAAATGTCAGCAATATTAACTGTCAAACTTAGTACTTAAGGAAATTGGACATTTCATACTTAATAACCTTTAACATTTACCTTCTTAAGTCTTCCCTAAACATTGTTTATACTTGTTTGCTTGTAAACAAATTAGCCACCCAAAGTTCTGGACATAAATCCAAATATGCAATCTTTACTCCACTTACCTTAATAAACCTAATGGCCTTGATTATGTTATCGTAGTAGCTGCTCTGGCTATGATTTATACCTGACAAATAATGTGTCTTAATTACTTTATGCATCCTAAATAATAGACCTCATGTTTTTCCTTAATTTTGACTTCAAGATTTTTTTCTCATTTGTCTAGAAATTGAGAGAAAAGCTCAGAATTTTGCAGACACAACTGTTTCTCTGTGCACATTTATATAAAGAACAGGGAGGCCCTGCTGTGTTTGTTTATTCCATTCTACAACTCCTACGATTCAGAGAACAAAGCTATTTTCATACATTGATAAATTCTTGGGAAATGGAAAATAAATAAGAATCACTGACCTCATAATATAATACTTGTGAACTATGTTAATTGTTCTTATCATTATTTGTGTGCTTTACCTTCGAAAATATTTATACACTATAAAAGGCAATATATAGTTATTGAAATTTTTAGTTTTATATAGAGCATGTTAAGTTTTGGTTACTTTCTATAATATTTGTAAGGTGGCTCACTTCCAATTGTTTGAATATGAATTCATTTCATAGAAAGTAAACAGCAATCTTCCCGTGGTGAATTCATTTGGTGCTGTTTAATATTTCCGTATTTTCCAAATGAGCCAAACTATTCTCTTTTGAAGATTCAGGTGTATAATAACTCACTTGATTTCTACTTTTGTTGCCAGGATAGCAGCACTTTTTAATGATGTCAACAAATCCAAATGTCAAATTGTAGATGAAATTGCAAAATGTAGGACTCCCTCACAATAGCTGCATTACTGTTGCATAGGAGAAGTAGAAGGAAATTTATAATTCATTATGGAAAAACCCCAAACACAGCACAATTGAAGAAGCTATATGTTTACTAAATAATTGACAGCATATGACCTTTAAAACCCTGTCAGGACCCACATGTCTTTCATGTTAAACTAAGTAATTAGAATTGCATGAAGAATAATACACGTTTGTAAAAAAGTAAATAAGGAGTAACATGTATGATGTTATGTCATTGAAAATGATCCAAACTCTTAAAATCAAATTCAAGCCCCTACCCTGATTGCCTCCTGGCTTCCTATATAGCCCACCTTGTACTTCTCTCTGGTCTACCCCGACATCCAGCCAAATTGCCTCCGTCATATAAGGACACTAAGATTTTGATGGCCTTAACACCTTTAATTCAGTATTTTCCTTTAAAGCATGTTTCCCTTAATCTTTGAAAAACTGACACTTTCTTGTTATTTAAATCTTGCTTTTAAATGTCACCTCCCAAAGGACCTCCCTTGACCTCTCAGTGACTCCACTGAATCTTTGTAGAACTTATTACTGACATTTTTCTTAACTTCTTTTTTCTTAGTTTATTTCTAACTCTATCCAATATAAGTCCTACAATTACCAAACTTCTCTCTTTTTATTTTCAGCTATATTGCAATATCCTATACAGTATCTGACACCTTTGTTGTATATATGGTTAGCAGAGGCCAATTCATGCAAGACCCCATGGGTCCTTGTAAGGAAACTGAAGTCTACAATAAGAAAACAATGACGTTTACATCAAATATGCCAGAGTTGCCCTTTCTTGGGCCCTTTTTTTTATGGCTAGATCATTGAGGTCACAGTTCAAGGAAGTTCTCTCCTAACCACCATATTTCAAATAGATCCACTCTTATTATTTTTTACCATAGCACTCCATTTATTTCCTGAATGATATTCTATTATAGAATTATTTATTTTTTCTTTTTTTATTTCAGAATATTATGGGAGTAAAAATATTTAGGTTACATATATCGCCTTTGCCCCACCTGAGTCAGAGCTACAAGCATGTCCCTTCCCCAGACAGTGCGCACCGCACCCATCAGGTGTGAATATGCTCATCTCCTCCACCCCACTTCCACCTGCCTGACACTCGATGAATGTTACTACCTTATGTGCACTTAAGTGGTGATCAATTAGCACCACTTCGCTAGTGAGTACATGTGGTGCTTGTTTTTCCATTCTTGCGATGGTTCATTTAGTAGAGTGGCCTTCAGCTCCATCCAGGATAATACAAGAGGTACTAAATCACCACTGTTTTTTGTGGCTGAGAGTAGAATTATTGTATCAGTTTTACTTTTTTAGTTATTTACTTTTTTCCTGCTTCTACCACTGTAATAAATAAATAGTCTATGAGAACAGTGATCCTGTTTGTCTTGTTCATGGTTGTATAATTTAGTGCCTAATCCAGTGCCTAGTACATGGTGCTCAAAATATTGGCTGAATGACCAAATGATGAATTTAATATGTATTTTACTGGCTACATCTAATAAGCTTGGTGACCATTCCCATATGCATAAAGGGGAAAGAGAAAAATAAAAGGTGACTTCCATTTGCTGTTTTGGGCAATTTTTTATGACTAGCTAAGGTATCATTTACTAAATGAAATGGATGGGAGTAGATGGAGACTTTGCCAGAGGGAGAGAAACTCTTATGTGAAGGAAATGAAGACGTACGATATTTGAAGGTTATAAGACATCTTAGTAGATAACCAAGCAGGTAGTTGGGTATACAGATTAGAAGGTCAGTAGAGAAGTCTGGACTACGATTTTCTTTGTATATTTTGGGCGTTTAGCAGGTGTTTAAGGCCCTGTGAATGTCTGAAATCACCTAAGGAAAGACTTAATGATTAGAAATAGGAAAAAAGAAACAGGATTTTGCTCTGTGGTTTCTAAAATTTAGAGGAGGGAACCTGAGCTTGCTAAGTGTCAGAAGAAAAGTGGCTGGTGAAGTAAGGAACAGACACAGCCATTTCTAGGTAGAGGGAGTAGCCACAGCTTTTTAAAAGTCATGATTATAAGAGGACTGATGATACACAGCATTAATCTGACAGGGACAAGAGTGATGTTCATCATAATTAAATGTGATTTATGCCTATTTAGAATCAGGCCTGTGTTAATTTTCTCTACGTTGGTTATAAACTTTAGAGAAATACTCCAAAATCAATCTTCAACTATGTAACAGTACGATTTTAGGCAAATTGGCCAGTCCATGGCCATATAGACAGCAATAATTCCATTTTATTTGATTAATTAACCTCCCTAGGCATTAGTTTCATCATTGAAACCAGATGATCACGATTCCTTCAAGGATACATTCTAAAGGGAAATAGTCCCCACTACTCAACCAAAAGGTTATTTTAAATGATATTTCCTTCTTTAGATTTTTCTTTTTTTTCTTCTGTATTGAAGTATACTTTACATATCATGCCTTTACTCCATTTTAAGTGTTCAAGTAAATGATTATTAATGAATTTACCAAGATGTACAGTTAATCACATAAATCAGTTTTAGAGGAATTCCTTCCCCCTATTGAGATCCCTAATTCCTTCCCCATTCTTTAGATTTTTCTAACTTGTTTCAACACTTAACACCTCATTTATGTTTTTCTTTCTTTTTGTGTGTGATTTTAAAGATCAAACCTAACAAGAATTTGGCTATGGTTATATTACAGTTTTCCAATTTTCACCAACGTATTCAATCCAAAGCAAAATACAGAAAGGCAATTTAGTAATGTAATAGGTGAAAGAAAAAAAATAATAGCTAAAATATTACCTTTCATTTGATCATTTACCCAACGCCTAGAAAGATAATTAAAGCTACAAGAGATAAAAATTGGCATAACTATTGTATAATCTTTTTTTTTTTTTTTTGGAGATAGAGTCTCACTATGTTGCCTGGGCTAGAGTGAGTGCTGTGGCGTCAGCCTAGCTCACAGCAACCTCACACTCCTGGGCTCAAGCAATCCTTCTGCCTCAGCCTCCCGAGTAGCTGGGACTACAGACATGCACCACCATGCCCGGCTAATTTTTTCTATATATTTTTAGTTGGCCAATTAATTTGTTTCTATTTTTAGTAGAGACGGGGTCTCGCTCTTGCTCAGGCTGGTTTCGA
>CAUYRT010089406.1:0-35470 GCA_963574885.1 Lepilemur ruficaudatus
AACCAGAAAGGATTAATGGATATGTACCAGTTTTTTTTTTTTTTTTTGAGACAAAGTCTCGCTCTGTTGCCTGGGCTAGAGTGAGTGCCGTGGCATCAGCCTAGCTCACTGCAACCTCAAACTCCTGGGCTAAAGTGATCCTCCTGCCTCAGCCTCCCAAGTAGCTGGGACTACAGGCATGTGCCACCATTCCCAGCTAATTTTTTCTATATATTTTTAATTGGCCAATTAATTTCTTTCTATTTATAGTAGAGACGGGGCCTCGCTCTTGCTCAGGCTGGGTTCGAACTCCTGACCTTGAGTGATCCACCCGCCTCGGCCTCCCAGAGTGCTAGGATTACAGGCATGAGCCACTGCGCCCGGCTATTTACCAGTTTTAACAGGGAGCCCACTGCCAATATGGATAAAATAGATACCAAAAATTAAGAAAGGGATACCTAATGAAATTTTTAATGACACATGACAAACAAATTCTCAATAAAAATATACATCTTAAGTAAAAGGTAGCACATATTGGCTGAACTGGACTATGGTCTAGTAACAGTAATTTAGAACTGATTATTCAGTTTACATAATCACAAAGCACTGGTATCAATAGTTGTAATTCTCAGATTACCAAACCCAATTTGGTAAATTTTCAAGATGTAACAATGAATCATTCATGAGTCCCAATTCAAGCTAAAGTTTATAAAAATATTTAAATATTTATCAGAATATATAAAGACTTTACCTTTTCACTACCAGCTAAATCGACCAGATAAAGTTTTCCACTCAGCTTTTGCTCTGTTTGCGTGTTCTCTTGTTTTACATTAATAAGAAATATACTGTGACTCCTAGAGCTATGTTCATTCATATCTGCAATGAAATTACACAAACAACTATAAACAAAAATGGCCTTCCTTTACTAACAATTTTCCTGCAGCATTAATTTACAAAAATAAAAAATTTACAATTAATCAACTAGATAAGAATATTTTAAGGTTGTTTTATACCCTAGCCCCAAGTGTTATATACTCTACTTACTTGTAACTGCTACATGTCTGTTCGATTTTCCTTCATCTATGGTATCCATAACTTCATCTGGACTACATACAAAACGCTCTGTGCACCCCTGTGAAATAATTTTTTAAAAATTACGTTGACATCTTTTAGAAAACTTATTACATGGCTTTTCTAAACAACTATTAATACATTATTTTAAAAGTACCTTTACATAGGGAACTCGGTTTTTGTCTTCATGGACTGAAAGGTTGGTCTTTGAAACTGAAAAAGAAAAATAAATACGATTAGCAACTTCTCCTAAACTAGAACACTGGCTACGAAATAAATAATTCAACTGAAAGACTTCCGCAAGCAGCCTAATAGCAATAAGGGAACTTTAAAGAAAAACAGAAACGTTTTTAAAGCAGACCTTGTAGATGTAGAAGATTTAAACAGAAACCAATGCAGGAACACAGAAATTTTAAGTCTACTCCAACCTCTACTACCCACATTTTATAAATAAGAGCATGAAGACTGAGTGGTTCATGGTTTGCCCAAGGACAATATATCAAACTGACAGATGACAGAAGACTAGAAGTCAGGGCTCAGATTCTCTAACTTCCAATCCAATGCTCTAATAACTACTTAAAACAAGAATTCATAACGTGTGCTTTAAACAAGTTATTCTATGTATCAAAAGGCAGTCATCTAAAACTTTAAAAGAAAAAATTTTAAATGTCCGTTTCCTATAGTTTAAGACAATTTCATGTAGGTTATCAAAAAATGGTCTCACAGCTACAGCTAAAAACGAAGTAACAGGGCCAGGAGCAGTGGCTCATGCCTATAATCCTAGCACTTTGGGAGGCTGAGTGAGACAGGAGGACCACTTGAGCTCAGGAGTTCAAGACCAGCCTGAGCAACACAGAAAAATCAGCTGGGCATGGCAGTGTATGCCTGTAGTCCCAATTAGTTGGAAGGCTGAGACAGGAGAATTGCTTGAGCCCAGGAGTGTGAGGTTGCAGTGAACTATGATCATGCCACTGTACTCCAGCGAGGGCAACAAAGCTACACACTGTCTCTAAAAAAGAAGTAACTGGTGCTATTCAAAACTGATCAAACAGCAAGAATTTAACTTACCATCTAATAGGTCCCTTATCTTATCCAAATATATTTCAAAATACGAAACCTAAACGGCAATAAAAAAGGAAAAAAGGTCAATTAAAATCATAAAACAGCTTATCATGCATTTATTATTAAATATTTATTGAGGTCTAAGTGCCAGGTACTGTCTACACTAGGAGGACAGAGCAGACATAGCTCACATTCTAATGGGAAGACATAAATTAGCAAAACTCCTTAAAGAACTAAAATTAAAAGTCATTTCAATCACACATCCTCATCTAAAATGAATCAGAATAGTTAAGAGTAGGAACCTTTGTGTTCTGTAATAAAGCAAACTCCTTTATTTTATCGAGAAGGAGGCTAAAAGCAAGAAAAACTTAGTTAACTTACTTACGGTCATCTAATGGCAGATGAACAAGAATCCAAGTTTACTAATTCTAATCATCTTTCAATTATGCTTGTCCATAAAAATAATTTTTAAAGTTACTAGCATTTAATTATTCTAGGTGTAAAATAAAATACAATCTTTCCCCAAGGAATTTACCTTAATGTGAAATTCCAAATTTTCATCCATAGAGTAAATATAATTAAAAATATCTTGCACTATTCTTGGAATAATTCCCATGCCTTCTGGATCATGAAGTTTACCCTAAACAGGAAACAAAACTAGATTTCTCAAACAAATTATAAAATATGAACTAAAAATAAAAACTTCCAATCTACAATTTACAGTTAATAAAGGATAGGAATTGTTATTTTTTTGTGGCAACAGCTCATAAATGCATAAAATCCCAATTCAACTATGACACATATATGAACATATTCAAAAAAGTTTGAGTTTCTTTCCATAAAAATCTACACTGTTCCTTCCATTTCATGTCAAATTCAGGCAAATGCTAACAATGTCCTTGTTCTCTGAAACTGTGAAAATGAGTAATACGAATCACGCTAAAATAAACAGTTATTTTCTTCTGTAGTAGTGGAAGATCATCACAGGTTGTTTTCTAAAAGAAAAGCTAGAGCAGGTCCACATGTATTAACAGCAACACCGATAACTGTGGCAATATTCTTAGCAGAGAAGACTGCAGGTATTTTTGGGAGGAGGAGACAAGAAAAGGAAAAAATTAATCATTCTGAATAGAATCAGTAACACATAAGCATTCAAAAATTTCCCATATAACAGGGTCACAGAAAGGTCATGTTTAAATCTAAAATGTCAATTATTTTGTGCTTATTAACTAATAAAACAAACCTATATATAATCTCAAACATAGGTATCCCTGAGGTATTCAAACTCAGGAACTGGTTAGACTCAAACAATGATGTTACCTGTACATTATTTGTATGAGAAAAAGCAATAAAGAGTAAATTAAGATGTTTAAGCATGGTAAAATAATTTCACAAATGAATGAATGAATATACTACATCAAAGTACAGATTATACAACATTATTACCTCCATTGTATGTGTCTTCCCAGATGATGTTTGTCCATATGCAAATATTGTCCCATTGTATCCCTCAAGTACATCTAGGAGAAAATAAGAGATTTTAAACTTCAGGATATTTTTTCCCTAAAATTCATAAGAAATTACTTAAAGAATATTTTTTTTTTTGAGACAGAGTCTCACTCTGTTGCCTGGGCTAGAGTGCCATGCCATGAGCCTAGCTCACAGCAACCTCAAACTCCTGGGCTCAAGTGATCTTCCTGCCTCAGCCTCCCGAGTAGCTGGGACCAGGCAGGAGCTACCGGTCGCCACCATGCCCGGCTAATTTTTTCTATACCTTTTTAGTTGGCCAATTAATTTCTTTCTATTTTTAGTAAAGACAGGGTCTCGCTCTTGCTCAGGCTGGTTTCAAACTCCTGACCTTGAGCGATCCTCCCGCCTCAGCCTCCCAGAGTGCTATGATTACAGGCGTGAGCCACCGCGCCCAGCTGTACTTAAAGAATATTATAGGAAAACGTCATGTTTACCCTTAGTGACACAGAAAAAACTCTAAAATAAATTCACACACATAACCCTATTCCTAATCCATGCATACTCAATTCTGCATAATAAAGTATTTGTGCTAAGAATGGTGACAAAGATTCAGATTTTCTTTACACTAATATGAAAGATCCATTAAAGTCAAAGTTCAGTAAACAAAGGATTTATAAAGACATTAAAGGAAACAATATATTAATATTTTATAGTAATTTTCTTAGTGATCGATCAATCCATCTAAGCATTACTTTCTCTTGGACCCAGATTGCTTTCCGCAGTTAATTAAGAAATTTTACTGGGAGGCTGAGGTGGGCGCATCGTTTGAGCTCAGGAGTTCGAGACCACCCTGAGCAAGAGTGAGACCTCGTCTCTAGTAAAAATAGAAAAAATTAGCCAGGCATGGTGGCACATGCCTGTAGTCCCAGCTACTCGGGAGGCTGAGGCAGAAGGATGGCTTCAGCCCAGGAGTTTGAGGTTGCTGTGAGCTAGGCTGACACCACGGCACTCTAGCCGGGGCAACAGCGTACCACCCTGTCACAAAAAAAAAAAAAAAAAAAAAAAAATTAAATTCCATTGCTTATAATCAATAATCTCTTGTATCAATCTACATCTCAAATGTCATTACATTTGTATTCCAAAGCTTTATGTGACCTAAAGAAAAAATCCCTTGCCAATTTACATACAGACATGAAGTAAGATTTTAGAAACAGGACTAACTGGTGGTTAAACCTCACAAACCCATACCTTCCTCTTTATCCCATGCTCAGTCCTACCTCAAAATCAATTATTCAGAAAGTTCCTGTGAAATTAAAGAAAAAAATCTTTTCTAGCCCTTGGTGTACCCCCAAAATTTGCCATTAACATTTAAGTATACGCCTTTATTAGGTCAAAGAGAAAAATAAAAGAAGGTGGGCAAACAAGGTGACAAGAAAGGTATAATGAAATTAATTTTCATTCTAGAGGAAGCCAATGTAAAAAGAGAAGTGTCTGCTGGCAACAGTAGATAACAGTAAATAAAGTAGTAAGCAAGCCATTCCTTATTTTTATAGATTATTTAAAAAAGAAAAAGGAAAAGAAACAAAAAACCCAACACTGGGCACAACTAACTAGATAATAGCTTTCTTACAGAAACATTTATTAATGAGAAAAAGAGCCATCTGTACTTATTTTCCTGGGAAGATTTTAAGATCTTAAGAGACTCCAAACATTTGAAACTTTCCTTCAAAATCTTCTCATTTTTAGGAAGGGAAGCAAAATCATTTCATAAATCACACTTACAACAGATGGGATTGTAGCACTTCTGTCTGCAATTCTGAAAAAGAAATCATCTGGAGAAAAAAGCACTAGGCCCATTCCAATTCCCTTCCTTTATATATAATCATTCTCAATATGTCTATGTCACAGCCCCTACTTAAGACCTTTTAATCAAGCACATAAAATCTAGGCATAAAATACAAATTTCTGTCAGATCTTTAAATGATATGATCTAATTACATAGCTACTACCACAATAGGTACATTTGCACCATGTGAAACTATTAATGTATAGTATACGAGAGCTCCCAGAATAAATGCATATATATAACACATTAGGGACTTTAAGCATAACTTTAGAATTTTCATATGATCACAGAGATTATGGAATATTCAACATTAAAATATTTACTGACCACCTGCTATGATCTATGCTCTGCTCTGGGTGCAAGGGATGCAACTGCTCAGGTGATTTCTGGATATGCCATGTGTAACTACAGCAATAACATTTTTATCAACTAGAAACATAATCACTTTTCCCCTATCTTCAAATCTATTATTGACTGCTTTCCATAGTGAAATCACCCCCAAAACTCCATTATTAAAAGATATCAATGTATAGAAAAATGGAATTTTACAGTAAACAGTCCAGTAACTACAAAGATCCTACCCCTAATATTTTACCATTTTATTGTTTTAATCATGTGTCTATCTATCCATCCCTCTATTCATCTATCTTTTTAAAAATAAATGTCAAAGGAAACTGATACTTCTACCTAAATCCTTCACCATGCATATATCATTAACTAGAATTTAATATTTTATATTTTTCCTCTGAAGTGAAACGTACAATGAAATGCAGATACCGTAGTGTGGATCTTCTAAATACGAATAATAATCATTTTTGAATATTCTGAAAAGCCTAGTGAGTGGGCATCTGTAGTCAGATAAAATTAGGCACTTTTTGACTTGGCTCTCCCTTCTTTTTCAGCTACATCCCCCATAATCCCTGTCTTCATATTGCCGTTTTTGGTGGTGAAAATAGTCAAGTCTAATTACTTCATATGGCTCGCCCCACAGTCATACCATAAGGTATGCTGCTCTTCACACACATAATACACCCTTTGCATATGAGCATGCCTTTGCCCAGGTGTCATCTCCGTGCCTAGAAGACATGCATCCTTTTTCCTTTTTGTGCATCCTTTGTGCTCAGGCTTTATTTCTTCCTCTAACTCAGCTCCACAAATAACCCACCACAAATAAATCTGGGTTGAAGTTTCATTCTGTGTGTTCTTATAATGTCTGCATTTAATAAAAATACTTATCACTGAGTATTCTGTCAATTTATTTGTCTGCTTCCCTCATCGGCCAGTCAACTCGCTGAGATCAGGACTGCGTTTAACTCCCAGCACGGTGCCTGGCACTCAGTAGGAACTCGGATGCTTGCTGAATGATTATTACCATCGCTAATACACAGCATCTTTCTAAAGCCTCCCTCCCCCTTTTAATTATACTTTTGTCATTCTTATGAGAAACGGACAAGTGAACAACTATGGATAAGGATTACTTTTTTCTATAAACAGGAAAAATATATTTGGCTAGTGAGCACATCACCTTCTAAAAGTCACTTAGTCTCTCTGAACTTCAGCTTTCTCACCAGCAAAATGTCTGTCTGCTAGGGGAAGGCTGTGAGAATCAGAAATATCACATAAAATTATTAGCGTTAACATGTGAGAGCTTATGTGCCAAGCTCTAACCACTTTTCATATATTATTGTATTTAATCATCACAAAACTCTATGCAAAGTACTATTATTAGTTCCATTTTACAGATGAGAGAACTAAGGCAAAGAGAGGTTAAATAACTTGCTATAGTTCCACAGCTAGTAAGATGAAGCCGGGATGCAAACACTGTCTTGGCACAAGACATGTTCTTAACCACTGTACTATATTCTCGGGAACAAAAATAAATATATTACAGTCCACATCTGGAAAAACCAACGTGTCCTCCTCCAAAGGTGACACTGTGGTACACAGTTCAGGTCAAGAAGCCATGGTGGAAACTAGGAAATCTACAAAGGCCTGATATGATGCCTGGCATACAGTAGGCATTGAATAAATAGCTACTTAACAGAGAGGAAACAAACGGACAGAAATCACTTAGACCTTGGAATTCAAGAGAACACAAGTGGGTGAACCTTGTTCAAAAGAAACAATTCTATCTGACGAATCCACAAAAAGGGAAGGGTAACAGCCATATACATAATACAGTTACACACCTGTGCAGAAATTTATAAACCAATGCAACCTCAATCAACTGGCAGGGGCCCAGAGAATACTATCTGCTTTCAGGTCATTCCTGGAAGCTTGCTCATCAAATCCGTATCTCAAAAGAGATCCCAGTTTGCCCATCATTCTGTTGATCCTTGCCTACCAATAGTTTCTAACCATGTATTTCCACCTAATCTGTTTATCAGTGATTGTCCCAAGTCCAACCTGCCATGTATCTAATTGGTTTCCTGTCCTCCCACCTCACTAGGCACCCACCACCTACCCCCATACCATCTCTCACCTTAAATCTATGTATTTATTGGTAACTCTGTCCCATTCATATCCTTGTCCAGGGCAAGTCCCCCTAGCTACTACATAAAATGGTAGAAAGCATTTAGGTGAACAAAAAAGGAAAAAGTTACAGCCAGGGGATACTGACATAATATAAATTGCAAAGCTGGCACAGAAGAGGAAAGAGATAGTGACAGAAACTTTCTATTCTAAAACTTGCTGGAAGTCTAATTTTACACAGTGGAAATATCGTAGACTATGAGTTTATCTCAAGTATAACCGTGGTTGATTAAGAAAATGATTTCCTCTCTCAGAAGATAGAAGAAACAATTAATGACTAATATCTTTGTGTGCTTAAAATACTCCTGATACATCCTATTTTGCAGAAGAAGAAATGGAGACTCAGGTTAGTTAACTTGCCAAAAGTCACACTGGTAGACACTAGGCTTCAGTCTAAATCTGTATGATTCCAAAGACTACTCCTACCACACTGCAAAAACAGGAACAATTATCCTGAACTCAGTTCCAAAAAGTAAAGCAGGAAACATGCTGGTGAAGAAGGGACTGAAATTTTGAGAAAAAGAGGAAAATTTCAGGAAATAAATTATTTCATCTTAGAATTGTGAATAGTAATATAATAGAACAAAAGTAGTAAATATATATATATCTCCTAGATGTCAGGACAATAGATTTCAAAAAGTTCTGAGAAAGGTGGGTATGAGCCTATAATTAAGAGACTACAGGCCGGGTGTGGTGGGGCTCATGCCTGTAACCTTAGCACTCTGGAAGGCTGAGGAGGGCAGATCGCTCAAGGTCAGGAGGTCGAAACCAGCCTGAGCAAGAGCGAGACCCCGTCTCTACTAAAAATAGAAAGAAATTAACTGGCCAACTAAAAATATAGAAAAAATTAGCCAGGCAAGGCGGACATGCCTGTAGTTCCAGCTACTTGGACGGCTGAGGCAGAAGGATTGCTTGAGCCTAGGAGTTTGAGGTTGCTGTGAGCTAGGCAGACGCCATGGCACTGTAGCCTGGGCAACAGAGTGAGACTCTGTCTCAAAAAAAAAAAAAAAGAGAGACTATATATAACCATGGTTGCACAAAACTGAGATAAAACTCCCTAGAATAGTATGAGAAAGGTAAAAGCCCAGGATAACTATGTCTTATAAAAGCAAAACAAAATTAAAATTAAGGGCCTAAAAAGGACTTTTAAAGTCATATTCAGAAAAATAATGAATTAACTTACATTGCCTAGAAAAGATAAAATATTAACTGATGATATTAAGACATCATCCATACCATTTTCCACAAATATGATCCTCAAAACAGACCAACAGACAGAATAAACACTATTGAAAGAGATGTTAACGTTGATGTGGGTAGGACAACAGCAAAAGAATGGTTTTATAAATGAGTCCAAGTTTCTAGTTACAAAGAGAACTAACCGCATTCCAGGGAAAAACCTCACAGCTACTTTAAGTAAGTTTTAAAAGCCAGAGAGAACAAAGGTAACAAAAAGAAAGTGAGTAACTTGCAACTGTTATCTCATTTTCAAAAAGGGAAAAATGATAGATTATGGGAATAAGTATATCAAAATTTCACTAAGGAAAAACTACGGTTGACCTAACTTCAATTCCTGTTTGCACAGGGTCATTCAACTGGTACCCTGGGCAAATACCAGAGTCATGCACCATGGTATCATAAAAATATCCAAGTTTTTCATCATATTCTTGTGGGCATGTTGACAAACTAAGAACTAGATAACTGCACAGGTAAGAGGTTCTGAACTGGTTGAATACCCAACTGTGTGATTTAATTAACTGCCAATGACTTTATTCAGTTTTTAGAAGATTAAGTTAAGGACCATGGCCCATTAAGCATTTTATAATGACATAGAAGAGTATTTTTCTTTCTTTCTTTTTTTTCTTTTGAGACAGTCTCACTCTGTTAACCCGAGCTAGAGTGTCGTGGCATCAGCCTAGCTCACAGCAACCTCAAACTCCTGGGCTCTAGCAATCCTTCTGCCTCAGCCTCTGGAGTAGCTGGGACTACAGGCATGTGCCACCATGCCTGGCTAATTTTTTCTATATATTTTTAGTTGGCCAATTAATTTCTTTCTACTTTTAGTAGAGATGGGGTCTCGCTCTTCCTCAGGCTGGTCTCAAACTCCTGACCTCAAGCAATCCTCCCACCTCAGCCTCCCAGAGTGCTAGGATTACAGATGTGAGCCACCACGCCTGGCCTTAGAAGAGTATTTTTCAAACTTCAATGTCTTTGGTACTAATAAACTCATCAAATATGCTGAGAGCCAACTTAGTAGATCTCTAGCAAGATGATTATAAAAAAAAACCCCTCAAAACATGATCAAGAGCTAAAATGAACAAAATATAATCCGTACTTTAAATGCTTGCACTCCAAAGTCCAAGCATGGAATGGGGTTTAAGGCTGACTGCAACAGATATGAAAAAGACCTGTATGTACATTTAAATTGCCCATGAGTTCACGAATCAATAGCTCTTTATTATTTATAAAGCTAATGCAATCCATAATTACAAACAAATGACAAAAGTATATCATAATCAAAGAATATAATTAGACTCTATGATAGATTCCTATGGAAAACTATTTGATGCTTACAACCTAAGATGACACTGCCTGTTTCTCTTTGATGTAGTCACTTACAGAATCACAAGTTAATTCCCCCTCATTTTATAAAGATTTCAGATCCAGTTCACTATCTCTCAACACCACCACTCCCGCTGCAATTCTTGGTGGTTTTAACATCCGTGTAGTAGACAATCCCACTAAAAATACCTTGCTCTCTCAGATCTTTAACCTACTTTTCTCCACAATCGTATTCTTTACTACTTCAGATGCCAACTCCATGGTAATACCCTAACCTTTTCATTAATAATTGCACTGCCTCCATAATATCAAGTTTAAGTAAAATGCTCCTTGACTTACGATGGGGCTACATCCCAATGAATCGTAAGTTGAAAATGTATTAAATACACCTAACCTAATGAACATCATGGCACTGACTAGCCTATCCTAAATATGCTCAGAACACTTACCTAAGCCTGAAGTTGGGCAAAACCATCTAACACAAAGCCTATTTTATAATAAAGTGTTGAAAGTTTCATGTAATTTATTGAATATTGTACCGCGAGTGAAAAACTTGTTGTATGGGTACTCCAAGTACAGTTTTAGTGAATGCATATCAATTTTGCACCACTGTAAAGTCAAAAATTTTTAAATTGAAATATCCTAAGTTGGAGACTCTATCCACCTTCTGTTACTCCTTTTCATACTGATTCCAAAAGCCTTTGACCCCACAGAGATCTATAACCCACTAATCTTACCACCTTTTGCCACTATCTTTCAGCTTTCCTCATGTCCTCCTTCCTATAACTTACCTACCTTAGATTCCATGGTCCACGTTACAATCACTCCCTTGACAATATCCTCAATTCTCTTGCCCTTCTCTCCTCTTTCATACTTCCATGGCAAAACTCCAAATAGGCAAATTCATTTCTTCCAGTGGCTACCCTCAAGTAGGTCCTTAATACTTCCTGACAATTTTGCCACATTTCCTGAATCCATCCATTTCATGCCTTTTCCTAGAGCTTCTTCCCTCTTCCTCAATCTCTGTGATGACTTTATCCCTTTATTAGATAAGACAGAATTAAATCAAAGAGAACATCTACATCTCCCCTCCATCACATCTATAAACCTGCTTCTATTATTCTTCCTCTCCTGTTACTAGGTTGAACTGTCTGTGCTCCTACACTATCCTAACCTGCCCACTTTTATACTGAATCCCAACCCCTCTAATCTAGTGAATGCCACAAGACAGATTTTGTCTCAATCTAATAAGAAGCACTTTTTAACAGCTAGAGCTGTCAAAAAATGGAATAAACCATAATACAAAGTAATAGCCATTTAACTGTTAAGATTCCTTTGATAAAAGGGATTTGTCTAGTGAGTAGAATTAACTCCAGATAATCACTTAGCACCCTCTCAGCTCTGGAGTTCTATGGTTTTAGAAAATATAAAATTAGTAATACTGTAGTCTAAGTTAATAGTATTAACTGGAATACACATATTTTTCTCACCCTTGGCAACCCTGCTAAATTTCTCAAGAAAGTCTCTGATAAGTCTTTGGGGAAAGAATAACAATAGAATGGAAGAATGACAGATTGCCATTTTCTACTACTTTTTAGAAACTTGTCTAGCCATTTTGTTTTCATCCTCATGTGTTCAATTTCTAGAATTGCCACCTTGGAAGCTCCTGGGAATATCCAATAGAAATTATCTTCCAAGAATAAGTGTGTAACATAATTCTTACAATATCCTTCACCAGGTACTGTATATAATTAGGTCATGGAACTTGAGCAATATAGTATGTTTACTAATTGTATTTGACCTTTTTATTAAACAATTTTCTTCTGTAATTAACTTAGAAGAAAGGGGCATTAAATGAAAAAGAATATGTTGAATGAGTGGTAAAGATCACGAAATTTTACTTATTGCTGGGATAACTCAGCAGGTTAAATACATTTACCTTTAACAATCTTCTTTGCACAGTCATTATACACTTGCTCTTGAGATGTGCTTGACTGGAACACCCGATCAAATGCGTAAGGCTTGGACTAAAAAACAAAAACAAAAATACTTCAACTATACAAATTTAAGGTAAACAGACATTTTTAAGCTCCTTTACAGACGCCGTCATATATTTAATCTTCAAAACAGTATGCCTAATATGCAGTACACTTCATGTCACAGAATCTTTTGAGTAGAAAGGACCTTAGACGGTCATCATGTACAAATCAACTACTATAAACTCCAGGAAAACAAGACTTCTGTCTCAGCCTTTGCTGTACTCCCCAAGGTAGTATAATAATTATAAACAGCACTACTATGTTAGCCACTCAAATATTGCCAAGTGAATTTTTAAAAAGTAAGTGTCTACCTTGGCAGGTATTGAGACTCTATTTTCAATCCTAATACCATTTTGTGGCGGAAAAAAGAAGCTAGAATCTTAAAAGGTACAAAAGTTGTTAATGACAAAACTAAATTAAAATTCAAACCCAGATTATCAGTTCAGGCCTCTTTCCACCACTCCATTCAGCTTTTCAATTTACTGCAACAGCATTTCTTTCTTTTGTTTTCTTTGTTGTTGTTTTGTTTTGACACAGGGTCTTGCTCTGTTGCCTGGGCTAGAGTGTAGTGGCATGATCACAGCTCACTGTTACTTCAAACTGCTGAACTCAAGCGACTCCCCGCCTCAGCCTCCCAAGTAGCCGGGATTACAGGTGCGCACCACCATGCTCAACTAATTTTTAAAAAAACTTTTAAGTCTTGCTATGTTGCTCTGGGTGGTCTTGAACTTCTGGCCTCAAGTGATCCTTCTGCCCTGGCCTCCCAAAGAGCTAGGTTTATAGGCATGAGCCACTGTGCCTGGCCTGCAACAGCTTTCCAGTCATTCTTTCATTTAACATTTATGGAACGTAAGGCGCCATGCTAGACTGATGACCAAGACAGAGTCACTATCTGCTTTAGTAGGCCTCAGTAAGAGTGGGGTAGACATTAGACAATTAAGTGAACAGAATTCTGAATCATGCAACTCAGTGCTATGAAAATTGCAAAAAGTGCATGTAAGAGGAGAACCTGAGTCTAGGGGAGACCATAAGAATGTCAGAGAAATACTCTTGGAGAAGGGATGTTTATGGTTAAGGCATATGATAAGAACTGAGGAATAAATGTAGCACCTAGCTCAATGTCACCTCTTTCAATATTAGTCATGAAGGGGGAGGGAGGTTTAATGTGGGAAAGTAGTCTAGACATTAGGAATAGGATGCTTACAGCATTCAAGAAACCAAAAGAAGTTGTTAAGCTTGATGTATTAATACAAGGAGCAAGGATCAAAGCAAATATCAACAGTGTAAAAGACAAATAGCATCTCATTTTGAAAACAGTTTTGACCCTGTGTACCCCTCATATGATCTTGAGGACTCCATGGACCATTCTTGGAGAAATGCTAATATAGTCCGAAAAGGAGCCAGAGGCGTTGAATGAAAAAAATCAGAATATAGTGTCCATGCAAATCAAGGAAAAAATTTTTAGGGAGGGAGTGCATTATGGCAAATATAGCTGTGAGGTCAAGACAGAACTGAAAAACATCCAATGACAAAAGTAAGATTGGAATGGGTTGAAAAAATAATGGGAGGTAACCAAGTAGAGCAGAAAATTTGGCTGTGGGTCTAACAAAGATTTTTTGTTTTAAAGATAGGTGAGACCTGAGCAAGTTGAAAAGAAAGATAATCGGCCAGGCTCAGTGGCTCACACATGTAATCCTAGCAATCTGGGAGGCCAAGGTGGGAGGATTGCTTGAGCTCAGGACTTCAAGACCAGCCAGAGCAACAGCAAGACTCCGCCCCTATTAAAAATAGAAAAAAATTAGCTGGGTGCACCTGTAGTCTCAGCTACTTGGGAGGCTGAGGCATGAAGATCGCCTGAGCTCAGGAGCTAGAGGTTGCAGTGAGCTACAATGACACACTGCACTCTACACCTGCGGGGATAGAGCGAGACTCTGTTTCAAAAGAAAAAAAGAAAGAAAAAAGAAAGAAAGATAATCTGGGAGACAGAATGAGCATCTGAACATGAGCAAGGCAAGGAGGCTCTAGGTATTTGCAAGCATCTGCCTGTTCTCTAGTTCCTTCTAAAGGAAAGGAAAGCAGCTGGGTCCCCACCCCCTAAAAAACCTTTAATATTATAGAATACTTCCTAGGTCTTAGCTGAAAAAGATCTACCTTTTAGAAACTATATCCCACAATCTCCCCCCACCTAAAGCTTGGAATAACAACAATAAAGTTGTTGTTACTCCTGAAAGGCTATCCAAAGCCACTCCCAATTCCCCTTTGCCTTGATACCTCCCATTAAATAAGCTTGAAAGCCAAATGCCTGCTAGCTTAGTCTCTGACCAAGTTCTGGATAACATGAAGTGGTGGTCTGCTAGGAGTTGTCTAAGAAGGGTGTTATTTTCCTGATAAAACCAACCATCTCAGCTGAAACTGTGCTTTCTCCTTCCTGGAATGAATGCCTGGAGCTGTAGCATCCATCTTGCAAATATGATGATGAAAAGTCAACAGCTAAGGATGATAGAGTATGACAGAGTTAGGGTCCTTGAAGTAGTAGCAGTAGGACCTATCTCCAGGCTTTCTGTTATATGAGAAAAACAACTTCTTGTTTATTTTAGCCACTATTAGCTGTTTGTTATCCCTCTGAAGCTGAAAGCATTCCTGACAGATATACTAAGATGACCTCACTTTGACATCAATTTAAAAGAGTCATCAACGTCTGATTATTCTTTAGCTACGACAAACATGAAAGTATCTTTTTACTCAGATGCTAAGACATTAACAATCAATTCTATAAGTGTGGCTAAAAAATCCCATAATCTGTTACTTTACTGATGATCCAAGATATATTCATGGTGAATAATTCTGAAAACATATACAAGTACAATCAAAGTAACTACCCAGAAACAAACCATACTGTTTTTCTATGCAAAAAGGAAGTAATTTTCTCTTTATTTATATAGCAAACATTTATTCAGTAACTATAAGATATCAGTTATTATAGATGAATAACACATTCACTTATCATTTTAGAAATATTTTAGTTAGCACAGACCATTTAATTAATCTTACTAATTAAATATTTCTAAAATCATTAAATATCATTTCAGGCTGTAGGGTTCAAAGAGTAATAGAGGATAATGCTGGGTAAAGTCTGGAATACTAAGCTAAGAAGCTATATACTAAGATCTAATACAGGTGTGATCAAGCAATGTCAATGAATTGAAATGGCCACAGCCTCTAGCCTTAAAGAATTCATAATCTGGTAAAGAAGTCAAGAAGAGATGGCAATTAGCCCAAATATATATTTAATAATGTATAAAAATAATATGAGAACAAAAAAATA
Organism: Lepilemur ruficaudatus; assembly: GCA_963574885.1. Lineage (NCBI taxonomy): Eukaryota > Metazoa > Chordata > Mammalia > Primates > Lepilemuridae > Lepilemur > Lepilemur ruficaudatus. The sequence continues at coordinate 15,887 of CAUYRT010089406.1, forward strand.
TTAATTCTAATTTGGCTTGGAAGAAACAAGTTACACAACAGAAAACAGGTAAAAGTATGAAGACAAATGTATCCCTACAAAATAAGTCAAATAATATTACTAAAATACATTTAATGAATAAAAAGAACAATACTGAGCTTTGAGCCCTATCTCGATTTTTACATCAATAGAAAACAGTGCTCCTAAACCACTTACAAAGAAATATGGCAAAAATAATATAATAAAGCCTGCTTTAATACTTTATGCAGCCGTTTACTCTAGCATCATCTTACAGCAAATACGCAAACTATCAGTACCTTACTAAAATAATATAAATGGCAATTATTAAAAGGCAACACACAAACATGAAAATAACTATATTGAGATTGTGTGATTATTTTTCTGGAAGTTATAACATTGTTAAATAAAAAACTAACAGAACTGTCTAGCATCAAGTTGACAAACGTCTCCTTATTTTGACTGCAAAACCAAATTATAATTCAGTATATTAAATAAGGTAAATGTTTTGATTAAAGATCTAGCCATAAGTTACCAAGTGACCCTGGCTTCCTGGAATAAATATCATGACTTCATGAAAACAAAAATTTCTAATGTTCTATAATTAAGGCAGTATTTCTATCTCTATCTTTCAAATAAATTAAACAAAGGAAAACTCAATATACCTGGACAGCTATATCTTAAAACACCTGGTTCTTGGCCTTGAAATGTACATTACGCAGCCTTTTTTTCTATGTATCTTCAAATATATTCCAAGTTTCAAATTTCAATTTTACTAACTCCAAGTCACAAGATGCATTCACTTTTGACTTAGGCTTCAAGGAGACAAACCAAACAGGAATAAGTTTATCTGAGCTGCAACCATACCTCAGATTTCATAAGTGAAGAGATTCCTATTTGAGCCTGAACAGACCAGGCTGAACACCAAATTTGGTTATGAAGGACACCCTTCTGGCAGGGATATGTCTTTCTCTGCAATTTTGAATAGTGATCTTTTCAGATCACATAAAATTGTATTATACTAGATTTTCCTTAGTCACTGCTTGTGGGCTAACATTCCACAAGTGTAAAGGTATTTTCTCTTTTAATTTTCACTCTTAGGGTAATCAAAGAGGTTCAAAACCAAACCGTCATTCAAATGAAAAGGAAAACCATGTTTTGCTTTAGGCAAGGAACTGGGAAAGATTATCTAATTAGTTTTATTCTCTTCTAATTTCTATGATTAGTAAGGATACTCAACAATGCAAATGAGCACGTTCTACTTTCACAATGTATAAACAGATGTAGAAGTAAATTTTTCTATTCCTTTTTTACTTAGTAGTTTCAGCAAGTTCATTTAACCATAAGTGGTTGTTTCCTTTGTCCTCCCTGTTTTGTGGATAACAAGTTCTCTAATTTAAAGCAAGTAGGTTTAGGTTATATTTGTATCACTTAAAAGTTTTTGTAAAATAATCCGTTTATTTCATTCAATATGTTAGCACTTCACCAAGTGCCACCCCATTATAAATAAATCTGTATTAAAGGCTGCACAACACACAGACAAACATTATAAAATTGAAAGACTTGACTGCCATGGGGTCACATTATATTAAAAATTACTGATTACATGAGTGACAGGAAAAAATTTAGACAAAGTACTTTTTTTGGACAAAGTATTGAAAACTGAATTAGAAGAAAATCAGGGTCCTTAAAAGTTATTTTCTCCATGAGCACTGATTATGCTTTTAACTCAGTAACATCATAAACTATTCTTTAAATTTTGATTTAAATAGAAGACTGTATACAAATGTTCTTAAATCATATTTTAAAAATTTAGTTTTAAATACTGCATTGCAGCAATTCTCTATTATGAATCAGGATCCAGGAAAATGAACAAAACAAATTAAGAGACAATTTTACCTAGAGATTTTCTAATTCTGCTCCTCCCAGCTGCCCTTATAAATTCCCAAACAAGCTTTTAAAAAATAATTCATTTTTAAAAATTGGAAAAAAACCCTTGGAGTAATTAGTCACTATATACAAGAAAGCAGTGCCTGAAAACAATGAACTAAACATAAACATGTTGCCTTACATTTTTAAGGCTATGTCATTCAGTTGTAATGTATTTTTGCTTATACTTTATAAAAAACAGACTAAAATGCTTATCAGTTTACCTAAAGGCCAATTAACTGTTCACTGACGATTCACAAACCAATCACCTTTCCATTACTTCCAATATTATAATTTAAATGTATTTACACCACTGAAGAAATTTTGAAACAGAACTTACAAATAACTTTCTCCAATGGAAACCTAGAATAAATTTATGTTTACTGTGGTAATTGTTTTCTTCTACCTCTCTCTTCATGATTCCATGTAAAATAAACCATCCTAAAGCAAAAGAATTACTGCCCTTAATGTCTCCACCTCTGCCTCGCTATGACATCATTTATAGCAAGAGTTTTTCTTGTGGATTTGTTAACAAAGAACCTGCCTCACAGTCTTCACACAGTTGTTGGCAGTTCTTAGTGACCTAATAACTTGCCTGCCAAAGGCCTACCAAGAGCTAAGACATTCATTTTCTAGAGGTGAATTTTGGAAACCTTTACATTAAAACCCTAAAGAACTTTAGTCCCGTCTTAGATGTCAATGCTTTCAATCGTCAATGTCCCATCTACTGTGACCTCTCTGCCTTATTTCCAAATTAAATAGCCCAAACCATATAGTACTATAGAATGCAACCAGAGGGAAAACTAGCATATTAAAATTTTGTACCACTATAACAATGTAAAAAACTTCTACCACATGGCATTACCAGGAAAGGTGAATTTAACTTTTAGTCTTAGTTCACTGTTCTGTACGCAGTATCTTACTACCCATTTTTTTAATCTCCTGGAACCAGGAAGTGTTATATTCAGAGTCCTTTCAATACCAGAGATCAGACCTCAAAAATCCTCCCATTTCTGGTCTCCCTGACAATGATCAGCCAACTCTGGTTAGGTCTGACACTACAAAGGAACAATATCTCACTATTCTTAGGATTATCAAAATCAATATTCTTCAAGGTAAATCTTAATTGTATAAGTATGAATCTAATATTGGTCAATTTTTATCTTTTTTATAAGCTTGCTCTTGTAATACCGTCTGTCTGATACACACACAAAAAGTTACTTTTTCCTAGGCTGTTATCCCATAAAACCCAGTAAGACTGGAGATTCTGTATCTTTCTGAGCACTTACTGACTCAGTCAGAATCAGTCAGAACTGCGAGAAAATTAAACAAAGTTGATCATTCCCATTTCAAAAAAAAACTATTTCTTTTTACAGTCTTCGATTTGCCATGTGTTAACACGAGAAGTCATTCATCATTCAAAAGGCGAATGGGTGAACATTTGAGGTATTAGCATAGCTGCAGTTATTTGATAGTTTTTTCTTCTCCTCGGGAAAAACAATATGGTTCAACACCTAGTTCTGTGTTTCTATAAAACTAAGTATCTTTACTATTTAAGGTACAGCAGGGCTGGTCTCAGAACTCAGTGTTCCCAGCTTAACTTTAAATTATTCTTCCTTATTTTACGAACAGGTAAACGTGAGGGTAGTCCAAAACACCAAGAGCATCAGCAACCGTAACTGCACACACATGAACACGGACAGATACGCGCTAAACTTGCTTCCCGGACGGTTCCTCCAGGGCCCCAGGTGGGGGAGTGTCCCAGACGGCGACCCGGCGCCTCCCGTCCCACGGCGCTGGAGACCGGGGTGGGGCGACCCAGGAACGCCTGTGGAGCTGCGCAGCCTCCCTCCCCTGGGTCATCCGAACCGGCAAACCCCGCGAGCGAGAGCTGGGGACACCGCCGCTGTCTCTCGACCGTGCACCCCGCTACTTCCCTAAACTCCCGGCCCAGCCAGGCCCGACGGAGCGAAACGGGGGCGGGCGAGGGCGGGTGAGGGCGGCAAGGGTCACTCACCGCTATCATGACCGTGTCTTCTCCCTGAAACTTGGCGACGTACTTGTCGCCGCGGTTCACTTCGGACTCGTTGAGAGGTCTGAAGCGACACATCACTTTGATGTTGCACTCGGCCGGGTCCGCCATCTTCCTCGCGGCCGGGGCCGGCAGCCGGGAACCACTCCCCGCCTCTCAGTCTCGGAAGAAGCGGGGCGGCGCTGAGAGCCTGGGGTCGCGAAGCCGGGAGAATCAGCAGTCGGCGCGCCGCGATTCCCCGGGCTAAGGCGGCCGGGGAGCGGGGACTCCAAGCGCCGGCGCCGGCAGCCGTAGCCCTGAGGCTCACTTCCGACCCATCATGGCAGCCATGGCGGCGGCGGCACCGGGTAGAGCGTCTGCGGCTCCTCAGCTTCTCCCTCGCCGGCCTGGCAGGCTGCAGGGGCTGGGGAGACTCTGGGGGCCGGGTAAGGGGCCCCCTCCTTCCTCCTGAAGAGCAGCCCGGGCCCACCCGTCGGCCCGCTTTGCGGTCTGCTTGCCGGCTACCGCCGAATCTCTCCCGAGGCCGCAGTCCCGCGGCTGGGCGGCGGGCTGGGCGGCGCGGGAGGAGGGCTGCGCAGGCGCGCGGGTCTGGCGGCCGGACGACCAATCAGCGCGCGCGCCGGGCCGCCGTCACTTCGGCCGGCGTGGGCTCGGCGGCCGCTCCTCGCCTGGAGTAGCAGGTTCAAGTTTTACCGGCCTGAGGGTGGCGGGGATACCTGCGCCCTCTGCGCGGCGGCTGCCCGCCACCGTCCTGAGCCGCCGGACGTTCCCCACAGCTAAGACGGACGCGCTTAGCTTTCTTTTCTTTCGGGGAGACGGAGTTTGTTGTAACTTGTTAACGTTGTAGTTTGTTTAACTAAAATACGATATTCCTATGAGGAAGTGTGTGCTTTCGGTTTGGGCGGGGCGGGGCGGGGCGGGCCATCAGTCCTGGCCCAGGTTTCCGAAAAAGGAGGATTTGAATGACGGGTGGGACGCGGCTCTCTAGTTGAACCGGTGGCGCCTTCCGGAGAGGGTTGGGGAGACAGGAATGAGAAAGTGAAAGAAAATTTCTCCTGAGGAGTGAAGAAGGTTGCTGGAGAAATGTGGCACAGCAGGGTGAGATGGGAGAAGAACCCCTTCCTCCCCTCTGTCACTTCGGCTGCCCTGGCCTGGCGTCGCTCTACTCAGCGGTCCCACCTCCCGATAACGGGCACGTGGAACTCATCAGTCTCAATACCGCAGGAATGACTGACCTGGGGCCAAAGATGGTCATAAAAGGCCTAAATTTGTGGATTACACGTTTACGGGAAACCACTCCATAGTTGACTTCACCTTGTATGTTTAGAAGATGGGTATCCTGAAAGTTCTTCACGTGGAAGTGGGTCTGAGGTAAGGAGAGCTGCAATCGAGACAGGAGTCGTGTGCCCTGCGGGCAAGTAGGGTAGGGGTCAGAAGGAGAAGGCCACCAGGAAAAGAAAGTCACAAGAATGTGAATATGCTTAGCTAAGGTAAATGTAGCCAATAGTTGTTTTACTTTAGCCATAACATCTTTAAGGTAAAAGGGGGAATTCCTTTAATTGGAGCATGTGCACAGTTGAGGCCACTTGTCCCTGAATGAACTAGATTCGTTAGCATAATAAAAACACACACCAGCACCATGACAGTTTACAAATGCCATGGCAACCCCCAGAAATTACCTTATATGGAGGAAAAGAGTTCCAAGAACTCTCCACCCCTTTCCCGGAAAATCCATGAATAGTCTGCCCCCAGTTTAGCACAGCATTAAGATTTCACAAAAAAGAATGGACCTTAACCCTGGGGGACACTGCTCCTCTCTGGGTCAGTCCACTCAGTTCTTTTCTGAAAGAGTGTACTTTGCTTTCGGTAAACCTCTCTGCTTTTGCTCATATCTCATGTCTGAACTCTTTTCTCTCACTTGTGCCCCTGCATTTGAATTCCTTTCTGCGTGGAGGGCAAAATCCCTCTCTGCCAGGGTAGGTGGTGGTCTGCGCCAGTATCACAATGACAATTGGGAACCTTTCTTCTGGTCCCCACTTTTTGTTTGTAAAATGAAGGATTGGGCTATGAAAACCTCTAATGCCTTCCCCCGGCTACTCCTCGCATGCTCACCCAGTCATCCCAATAACCTCCAGAAACAAATCCAGAGTTCAACAGATTCGGGTTTATTGATCCACTGCAATGAGGAAGAGCTCACACCAGAGAAACTGTGGAGAATCTCACCGAAGGAAAAGATTGAGTTATCTCAGGGTTTTAGGGGAAGTGTGGAGTTTTGGGAAAATTTAAATGAAGCAGTGTTTTAAGTGGCTCCAAGCAAAGCAGATCTGTGAGTAAAGGCATCAACATCAGGTCCGGACTACAGCAGACCCCAGGTCCTATTTCCTTGAATACTACGAAGTTAAGATAGATGTGAAATGTCTTCAGAAACCCTTTTCCGAGCTCTTCACTTGCCTTGGAAATCCAGGCTTCTTTTCTAAGTCTTAGATCCTTCGGGCAAGAGTGGGATTATTTATTCATAATGATACAATCTCAAGGAGCCGTTTCTAACATTCTATGATTTTACAGAACCAAGTTTATCAGTGAGTAAGAAATCAGTAGTCACTCAAAGAAGGTTGTTGTGACACTTTATGGGTGTAGCATGTCCTTGAGAGAAATACTTTTTCCTGTTCACTTTGTAGCTGGCTTTATCTGTGGCTGTTATATTCTCCTCTGATGAATGAAGGGTAGATTTTTACCTTCTCACTCCTTCAGTCTTGTTATACTTCATCTGGTTTCTTCATCATATCTATATCCTGTTATCATTATCTCTAATTTCAGAAGAAGACAGCTCTCTCCCTCCCTATAACTAATTTTTCAGTTACATTTAGAATTCTTACCAACTTCATGCAATACCTGGACCCTATCAACAGTCAACATCTTTTTACACCTTTGATTGCTCCCTTTTCTCAGCTTCCTGGAAGGCAAAAAAGGAAACGAATATGCTCAGCCTCCTCTTCTTTAAAACAACAATGAAACCTAACCCCTTCATTGGTTTCTGTTGACTAGTAGCGTTCTGCTAAAGATAAACAGAGCCAGATGCCAGTCAAATGGTAAGGACAGATTTTAATCATAATACAGTATTGCAAGGGGGAAGAGAGCCCAGAGTGAACTGAATTCAACATTGATTTGTACAGAGATAATTGGATGTTGTAAAGGGAGAAAGGGATGCAGAGGAGGATGAGCTAGGACCCAGTAGAGCCAGGGAAGTGAAAAATTACAGAAAGAGAGAAGTTGGGGGGTTGGTCCATGTGAAACCCACCTGGGCTTGTTAACTGGCACCAATGGAGGCTATGCACCTTCCTCCCAGGAGGCAGGGAGACTGGGGTCTTATCATCAGATGTTGGCTGGGACAAACGGTAACTTTTTGGTGTTCTTGACTTATGTCATTAAGGCACTTTAAAGGAGGCTGGGATCATCCTAGGGATGTGGCCTTAAGCTGTTAGAAACTACGTTAGTGTTTGTTCAAGTCTTTATGGGCCAAATTTAAGGCCTAGTTGAGAAAGGGTTCATAGGAGCCTGGCTAGAGTTTGGTCAGGGGGAGAATTTTTGTCACTTCTTGCTGCCATTAAATGGGTGAAGTTGACTGGAGGGACTGTGTCTGACCACTGAGAGGCAGTGCCATCTGATACAGCAGTGGCTACTCAACTCTCGCCACAGAAGAAGGTGGGCCCAACACTGGCAAGTCTTCCTATTTTCCAGAAAAGGCATCCAGATTTCATTAACACTCCCAATTTTTATACTAAGTTAAATTGACCATTAATTCAAAAACAATTTAAACAATGTTTGAGCTAAGTAAAACATGCGTGTGCACTGGATGGAGCAGGTGGGCCGCCAGTTTTCAACCTTTGCAGGATGTCTTGAAGGCTCTGTCCTCAGTCCCTGCTCTCTTATCTCTGAGCTCACTTCTTCAGCAGTGACTGGAATCTCTCATCTACATCTCTGACCTTTTCATCTGGGTGGCATTCCATCTCTCCAGCTGCTTATTGGCTACCTTGTTTAGGGTGTTATACCATACCCTCAAACTTAGCATTACAGAAATGAAATTAATTATTCTTCACTCCCTGCCAATACTTAATATTCAAGAGTGAATACTCAGCTCTTGTGTTTCCATGACACCAGTTGAATAGCAGCAAGATTGATTAGCAGCAAGACTGAATAGCAGCTGGTATTTCAAATATCAGCGTTCTTCCATATGTCCAGGCTAAAAAAGTTACAATCATCTTTAACTCTACTGTTTTCTTTATCCCCTGCACATGCCAAAGAGAAACATGGTCGTCTGTATCTGAAGTTCCTCAACTACTACTCCGCCATTCTCTTATGTTCCCCAACTCAGAGAAGCTAAGTAATGACTGATTTAGAGCAATGATTTTCACATTCTTCTCCGCAGAAACAGAGATTCCAGAGAAGTGACTTTGGGAGATTCCATGAGTATGGGGAGGGAAAGGAAGTAGATGGAAAGGCAGTGGAGGGAAGCTCTGGAAACCTACCTGCTCAAGGCACTGGCTAACTTCTGTTGCCTTTCAACTCCTGCCTCTTCCATCCTATCCTCCTGCACGAAAGATGCTGGAAGCTTAGGCTTCATGAAAACAAAAGCCAGAAAGGGAAGTGTCTGCAAGAGCCTTCTGCTTTCAGACCTGGGCAAGGAGCGCAAAGAGCCTGACTGTCATCACAAAACCAGGAAGGAGAAAAACGCTGTGGGAAAAACAGTATTTCTAAAACATGTCCTATCTCACTACTAAGGAATAATGGTATCAGGCAGCAAGGGTTTGAGAAATATTTTCATGGGGAAACAAAAGATTGAGTTAAAGAAAAACCCTGGTTAATCCCAGTTTTTCTTCCAAATATAGAACAGACTGTCATTATTCAACAGTATCAGTGAAACAGTAGGTTTCCTTCACAGTACAGTTTGAGACATTAATATAACTTTTTTTTTCTTTTTCTTTTTTGAGACAGTCTCACTCTGTTGCCCAGGCTAGCGTGCCATGGCATCAGCCTAGGTCACAGCAATCTCAAACTCCTGGACTCAAGGAATCCTTCTTCCTCAGCCTCCCAAGAAGCTGGGACTACAGGCATGAGCCACCATGCCCGGCTAATTTTTTCTATAGATTTTTAGTTGGCCAATTAATTTCTTTGTATTTTTTAGTAGAAATGGGATCTCACTCTTGCTCAGGCTGGTCTCGAACTCCTGACCTTGAGCAATCCTCCCGCCTCGGCCTCCCAGAGTGCTAGGATTACAGGCGTGAGCCACCGCGCCCGGCACATTAATATAACTTTTTCTTATGAAAATGTGAGTGTTGCTTTCACTTATACAGATTAAGAACATTAATTGGAAGTTAGTCTCCAGTGACTGTCCTCCAATGGTCCATGCCTCCCTGGATTCACACCTGTGTGTAGCCTCTCTCCTTGAATCTTGGCCCTGTGGCTCACTTGTAACACGTATAATGTGGCAGAAGTGTGACAATACATGCTATCTGAGACTAGGCCAAAAGAAGCCTTGCAGCTTCCACTCTAGTCTCTGGGAACACTCTTTCTAGGAGCTCTGAACTGGCAAGATGACCAAGCACCCTCGGAAGGCCGTATGTAGGCACTAGGCAGTAGCCCCAGCTGATTCCAGCCTTCCAGCCATCCCCACCCAGGGACCAGATTTGTTAGTGAAGCCTTCTTGAACCCCAGCATACCGACCAGTTGAACACCAGTGAGTAATCTCAATTAATACTCTTGGAGCAGAAGAGTCCCTCAGCTGAGGCCTGCCCAGATTTCTGACTCATAAAATCATGAGATTATAATAAAAGTGTTATTGTTTCAAGCTGCTCGGTTTTGAATAATTTGTTACCTAGCAGGAGCTCCCTGGAATAATAACCTAAAACTTGGAAACTAAAATTCATTTCCTGGAAATAATCCTATGAAATGTTACTTATGTATAATAAATGTACTTAGATTGTACTATATTCTAGATTAATTGTAAATTAAATAGTTGGAAGGGACCGCAGAACATAACCACTATTGATAACATTATTAGCATGAGAAAATTTGTTTTATATTTCATGTGAAATGACTTTTTAAAAATGTTCTTTTAGAATAGGAAGTTACAGCATTTTTCTTTTTCAAACGTGTAAAGACACACCTGTTCCTTTCCATTTCCACTAACCCTTCCCAGTCCAGGGCTTCACTACTTTAACCCTAGAGTATAAAAGGTCTCATCTTCTTTCCCATTTGATCATTCAGTAAATATGGATTGAGTTACCACTCTGGGCCAGGTACTGAGTTAGGGGTGCTGGGGATACAATGGTGAAAAACACTAAATAATTCCTCCCATGTCCACTATTTTGTCTGCCAGTTTCAGATTAGCTTTCCTGCAACGTTGCTTTTATTACCTCATTTCATTGCTCAAGAACCCACAACTCCCGTTTTTCCTATTCAAACAAATTCAAATTCCTCTGCTTGGATTCCAAGGCCTCTGTCACCTGACTTCCCTTATATATGTAGGGTGTTCCACAGCTTACTTTCTTAACTCCTGGAAATGGGCCTTTTCACTTTCCCTCCTTATCATTTGCTAATTTCAAAGTCATGCTGATCTCACCATGTCTGTACCTTATGCTTGTGCAAACCTATCCATTTTTTGTCAGTTCCACCTTCTGCAAAGGGTTTTTTAGCATTTCATTAAGAATTGCTAGATCATGGATGGGTGCAGTGGCTCATACCTGTAATCCCAGCGCTTTGGAGACCAGGGTGGGAGGACTACTTGAGGCCAGGAGTTCGAGACTCCATCTCGACCAAAAAATAGAAAAATTAGTTGGGCATGGTGGCACTCACCTGTAGTCCCAGCTGCTTGGGAGGCTGAGGCAGGAGGATCACCTAAACCCAGGAATTCGAGGTCGCAGTGAGCTATGGTGATGCCACTGCACTCTTGCTCGGGCAAGACCCTGGGTCAAAAACAAGCAAACGAAGAAACAAAAAAAACCCAAAAAGAGAATTGCTAAATGTGGTGGTTCTATTTTTAATTTTTTGAGGACCCTCCCTACTGTTTTCCCTAATGGCTGTACGAATTTACACTACCACCAATAGTGTGCAAGGTTCCCTTTTCTCCACATCCTGTCCAGCACTTCTTATCTTTTGACTTTTGATAATAGCCATTCTAACAAATGTGAGATATTTCATTGTGATTTTAATTAGCATTTCGCTGATGATCAATGATGTTGTGCATTTTTTTCATATACCTATTGGTCATTTTATGTCTTTTTTTGAAAATGTCTACTCAGGTTCTTTACCCATTTTTCACTTGGGTTGTTTTCTTGCTATTGAGTTGTTTGAGTTCCTTGTAGATTTTGGATATTAACTCCTTATCAGATGTATAGCTTGCAAATATTTTCTCCCATTCCATCACTAATCTCTTCACTCTGTTGATTGTTTCCTTTGCTATGCAGAAGCTTTTTAGTTTGATATATCCCATTTGTCTAATTTTGCTTGTGTTGCCTATGCTTTTGGAGTTATATCCAAAAAATCATTGCCCCAGCCAATGTCATGCAGCTGTTTCTTATGTTTTCTACTAGTAGTTTCATAATTTCTTATCTTACATTTAATTCTTTAATCTATGTTGAGTTGATTTCTGTATATGGTGTGAGATAAGGGTCTAATTTCATTCTTTTGCATGTGGATATCCAGTTTTCCCAGTGCCGTTTATTGAGGAGACTATCCTTTCCCCATTGTGTGTTCTTGGCACCTTTGTCGAAAATCAGTTGGCTGTAAATGCATGGATTTATTTCTGGACTTCTATTCTATTTCACTGGTCTATGTATCTGCTTTTATGCCAGTACCATGCTGCTTTGGTTGCCATAGCTTTGCAGTATATTTTGAAGTTATGTATCGTGATGCCTATAGCTTTATTCTTCTTTTTCAAGATTGCTTTGGCTATGTGGAGGCTTTTGTAAGTTCCACATGAATTTTTATTTAAGAAGTGGGGTCTCGCTGTGTTGACCAGGCTGGAGTGCAGTGGCTATTCACAGGTGTATTCTCACTACTGATTAGCATGAGAGTTTTGACCTGCTCCGTTTCCAGCCTCGGTGAGTTCACCCCTCCTTAGGCAACCTGGTGGTTCCTCGCTCCTGGAAGATCACCATATTGGTGCTGAACTTAGTGTGGACACACAATAGGCTTGGCATAGCACGCTACAGCCCAGAACTCCTGGGCTCAAGCAATCCTTCCGCCTCAGCCTCCCGAGTAGCTGGGACTACGGATACATACCACCACACCACCCAGCTCATGTGAATTTTTGGATTGTTTTTTCTATTTCTGTGAAGAATATCGTTGTTTTGATAGGGATTGCATTGAATCTACAGATTACTTTGTGTAATATAGACCTAAATGTCATTTTATAACATTTCTTTTGGACTGATTAGTTTCCCCAAGGAGAAATTCTCTAATTTCTTGCAAGGTCAACATAAGTCTAGCTGCCAGTTTTCTTTGAAGTGAGTGGGGTTGGGTGATCTCAACATTCTATTTGTAGACTGTATTTCACTGTTTACAGTAAGGCAACTCACCCCTTTCTTCAGATGTGCCTGGTCCCTGAGTCCACAGCCTCTTTGGTTCACTTCTTCTAGAAAGTGAGCTTTCTTTCTTCTGTTGTGTTTGGGGCAGGGGCAATCTTCTGGCACTTTTGATGGGGGAGGATTGCATTTTAACAGCTCCTTATGTAAAATTTTAACTAAACCTTCCTATTTTCAGCTCTATCCTATACTCCTGCCTCCTGGTGTCTACATTTCTTGAGGCTTTCTGGTGTTCCATATAGACAATTGACTGACTTCTTGACGTTCTGCCCTGCAAGCTTCGGTTTTGGCATACCCCAGCCTATTTAGGCAGTTACACATTTCCAGCATTTTGCCGAAACCCTGTTGGCTGAAGGTCTTCATTCAAATTTTCTTTATGCTCGTGGCTTTAGGGCTTTTGTATTTCTTCACTGTTATTTTAGTGGTGCTGCGGGGGGATCAAAATAAATGTAAATATTCAATCTGCTATATTTAATTGGACACAATTTATGTCTTGGTCTCTAGTTGTTTAAGGATATTATCCCCCCCATGAATATAATAAGTTCCTTGAAGGCAGTCACTGTGACTCATTTTCTCCAACAGTGTTTAGCTCAGCCCTCAGGGTCTTGTAAGTGCTAATAAATCTTCTTTATTGATTGAAACTGGAATTCAATGATTAATTGAATATTAATATTAATTAGTGACCTGCTCAAAGATGGTGGGATACAAATGTGAACAGCTTCCCATTGAAGAAGACCAGGACTCTAGTGAGGAGTTAGAATGAGTGTAAATCACAGGGAGAGGTTCTACAAAAGCAGTGCCATGAGAGCCCAAAGAATGAACATTTTGGGGAAACTTTCCAGCCATTTGAAGTTGATACTATGGATGACTGTCAAGATCTTTCCCAAAATCTGCCTGTTGTGTGCAGAACACTGGGAGGTACCGTGATTCGACCAGGAGTAGCAGCTCCCCTTATGCTTTCAACGACCAAGGTTTCGTTCTTATTCAGCAAGTCACCCAATATTAACAATCGAGTCACCCAATATTAACATTCTCCTAACATTACAAGGAGAATGGACGTAATTGAGAAAATAGAAACTAAAGAGTATCTCCTATTTATTAATATATTTACTGTGATTTGGCAAGCTTATTAATTGTATTTTTTGAAAAACGGACTTGAAAGCATTTTACTTTTTTTCCACACTCCTTTTTAAATTAACACATATACATCCAAGTCTATACTTGGATTGGTAGACTGATCCACAGGAAAAACCAGCAGGAATTTTATTGCAACCTGTCCATTCATTCAAACCAAATTAACAGAGCAGTAATCTACACTGTCGTAAAAATGGGTGTGTTTAACTGCACCAAAGAATTTTGCCATGTGTCTTAGATTGGGTTTCATGGGGAAAAGTCTCTTTTTCCCTGGCCTGGAAGATTTTATATTGTCTATTTCTGTGCAGACTTGATTTTTAATGTAGTAGGAACTGTCGGTCTGTGTCCTTCCATCCACTGCTCTTTTCTTTATCAAAAATGAAACAAAACCAAAACCAAGCAGCTGAATAGCTTCATTGAAAAGCAGACAACCTGAAACTCATTTTCAGTGTCACCTTCCCAGAGTTCAGAAAAGGCACAAATTTGCTTGCAGGAGGTTAACTGGGGAGAGCTGTCAACGACACCGCCTACGAAGGGAGGAGGGAAGCAGGATTACGCGGAGAAGTTGGACCGTGATGCAGCTGGAATGGAAGCCTCTGCTGATCTTACAGGGAAGTTCTGGAGCAGGGCTGGCAGTTCTGGTTTCGAACTCCTGACCTTGAGCGATCCTCCTGCCTCGGCCTCCCAGAGTGATCGGATTACAGGCGTGAGCCACCGCGCCTGTCGAGGGCTGGCAGTTCTGATGGAGACAAAGGGTTAATCATTGGAGGACGCTGCTCCTGAGGAAGGGGCATAATTTTTGGTGAGGCATCTCCCTTTTGTGGAAGGCAATTCCCAGGGAGGCTCTGAGCCTCCACCAACTTCGGTCATAAGTGGGGGATTTGGGAGCTTGGGTGGCAGGCACATCAAAGCATCTACTACACCAATGTTGCAGGGCAGGACACTTAGTAATTTTTTTAGTGGTGGGGTCTTGCTCTGTCTCTCAGGCTGAAGTGGAATGGTGTGATCATAGCTCCCTGCACCCTCAAACTTCTAGGTTCAAGGGATCCTCCCACGTCACCCTCCCAAGTAGCTGGGACTGCAGGCACGTGCCACCATGCCTACCTAATTAAAAAAAATATTTTTTTGTAGAGACGGGGTCTCGCTATGTGGCCCAGGCTTGTCTCGAACTCCTGGCCTCAAGCTATCCTCTCACCTTGGCCTCCCAAAGTGCTGGGATTACAGGCATGAGCCACTGTGCCTGGCCTGGAAAATTTTGTGTTGTCTATTTCTGCAAAGGCTCGATTTTTAATGTAGTAAGAACTGTCGGTCTGTGCCCTTGCATCAGCTGCTCTTTCTTTATCAAAAACGAAACAAAAACAAAACCAAGCAGCTGAATAGCTTTATTGAAAAGCAGGCAACTTGAAACTCATTGTCAGCGAACACCTTCCCAGAGTTCAGGGACTTCCAGCTTTTCTGACTGGTAGGCATGGTAAACTTTTAAGTGTGTTTCTTCATGTTGAAGAACCTTTGGAACCTGGAACATCCATGTGTCTCCACTGACCACCTCCCTTTCAGATCTGTTCCTTACTGTCACTCTACAAGATTAGGAGTCAGGACAGGGCCTGTTTGGAAAGGCAATGAAATTTTCTTTCTTATTTTGGAGGCCCGGAAGTGTGATGTAAAAGTATAGTCTGATATATTATTGTAGACATCTTTGTTATAGAAAGGATTAAAACAGACTCTTTAAGTCAAGATGGTGAAGTTTCTCTCATCCTAACCATAATCGTGTGGTGACACGTCTATTCTAATGAAGCCTTGTGCAGGAGTGTGCTACCTAATCAGGACAACTACAGCCTCACCCGTTGGTTTTTGCTGTACAAATACTCAAAGTAACCATTAAGTTATTTACTGTGGCAAAGATGTATAAACACAATTTTATAAGGGTTCTGGAACTGTAAATATTCAAGATCCTGGAACTGTAAATATTAATATATTATTTATGGATGGTACTTGGATAGAGCTGGCAGTAAAATAGCGTTATGATAGTTTGCTTGCTAGAAGAACCTGTTAGGCATCAAATCTTTTATTCACAACATTAAAATAGATGCAATTGTTCAATGTCTCTGAAAGTGATTTGTACTCAGCCCATCTGCAGTTAGTAGTTCTAATGCTCTTGAGATTAAAGAGCCAACTTACTATTGATGAATAAGGAAACCACTAGAAGGAAAATGTGTTATTAATATTTCATTTAGATCAACAATAAAAACAAAGATTTTAAGTGAGAAGAATCTTTGTTGTTAGGCATTTCTTTTATGGGTCATACTTCATCTTCTTTGATTTATTCTAAAAGTATTTGAATTTATGTATTAAAATAAAAGGAACATTCACTATGCTACATATATGGCTTATCTAAGCAAAGGCAAAGTGGGCTCCTGTTCTTTTTGTGGAAAGCGTACATTTTTATATTAGTTGTTTATGTAACACACAGTCTATATAATACGCAGTAATACGCAGAATGTTTGCCAAGTTTCCACTTTAAATTATAATATTTATTTTATACTAGAGGAAAACTAAAGATCTGTGAAGCACTTTAATTTAGTTTAGCCCTTTGACTTTTAAGATTTAGCAGATGTAAAAAAAATGTTCAACTGTACTAAAATGTGTATATCAATGTTTATGGTAAAATGGAACAAAACACACTATGATTGATTTAGCAGTCAAAACAGTAACTCTAAGTATGCTATGTGTACTTCAAATGCAGCTTTTTCACTTCATGATTGGTGTGCTGAAAATAAACACGTGACTTACCAGAATCAAAATACAATGTGTGTCCTGACTACAAAATCTCCAAATCAATATGTGAAAGTAGTTCAAAGTGCCTTTTGCCAAATTTGATTCACTGTGAAATAATTTGCTCTCCTTTTTCAGGGCTATAAGAAAAATGTGTATAAGATCAGGCTAAGCTCATAGTAAAACATTTTTTGCTATCTCTTTATGTACACACACATGCATACATTCACACATACATGTATATATGTGTAACATATACATGTATCTATAATACATGTATATGTAATATATACTATATGTATGTATATATAATCTGTAACTGGAGTCTATCATTTATTTCTACACCAGTATTTCTTACCCCTCTTCAAACCCTGTTTCCCTATCCCATTAGTTACAGCCTTAGGAAGAGCGAACAGCCATAGGCAAGTCTGAGTTTACAAGCAAGTCTTCCTGAGAGCTCTGTCAGCCACTGAATGGAGTCCAGGACAACCTCCAGCACTCATCATGAAGTTCGCTTATTTGCAATCGACCGTGTGACAGTTGCTTTAGCTCAGCTAAGAAGGAACAGGGAAGAGGGTGGACTCAGACTCAGCTGCCTGGCTCTTTCCTGCAAACCTTGGCAACGACACAGATCACGGGAATCCCACGACCCACCGCGTATCTCCCAGCACCGAGGTCTTCATTCACGTATTCTTCGTTTGACGAATATTTATTGACCACATAATAAGCACCATGCCCTGGGGTTACAATAGGTGAAAAAAGAGACCCCGACTCTGCACTCATGGAACTTACAGTTCAGTAGAAGAGTCTAGACTGTAAAGCTAACTGAGGTCGAAATCTAATTTTTTAAATGGACAGACTCCCTCCCCAGCACCATTTATTAAATCATTTGTCATTCCCCTCTACTTCATAATGCTACTGTCGTAGTCCAGGGTCCCATGTATTCAAGGGTATGTTTCTGAGATTCCCAAGATTAAAGATTCTAAGATTCTGTTCATCTGTTTGTACGTTCCTTCACCTTATACATGTTAAAACTTACAGCAAAGTCAAAAGACTTTTGGAATGATCACCTGTATACCTACCACCTAGATTCTACGATTAACACGTTGCCATCCTTTCTTTATCACATATCCAGCCAGCTGTCATCGCTCTATCTGTTGGTCCTCCTCCTTTTTGGTGCGTTTCCAATCAAATTGCAGACATCTGTACACTTTTACCTAAACACAACACTATATTTTAAACATTACAATTTCATGGTAAGTTTATACTTGCCAGGTTATCACAACTGAATTCTTCAATTATCTGTCTCAGAAAATTTTGTATTTAAAGTTAAGAATATGACAAATGAAAAAAAAACTGGGACCACAAAGGCTTGCCAGGTGGGGACGTGTGCAGCTGTCATCCCTCTGGAGCCGGGTCTCTGTTCTAGGTCGGCCGGAAGGAAGGATCTCAGTTAGCTTTTCCCGATTATCTGGGTACTATGGTCCTTAAAATTGTGAGAAACTTATAATTTCAAACACTCAGCTTCATATTGCCAGAAGAGGAGCTTAAATTTGTCTCTGAGGGCGGTCTGTTCCCTTGTTTCCCGGTTTTTGGAAAAACATGTTAATGGGGATTTTTAATATATAAAAAAAAGATACTATTTCATAGTAAAAAGATCCAAGAAAATGAGCAGCTACTGTTCTGCATAGTATTTCAGACACGTTTCTCTGTGTTGTGGGAGTTACATCCCTGCAAATTATGATTTCTGTAGGATAATGTTTCTTCCTTAAATATGATTTTTACTCTTTGCTTTTCTTGAAAATTATTTATTATTCTTGTATATACGCATTGTGTGTGTTCTTATTTAAATGAAGAGCAAAGTGCCTGGCATATAATAAGAACTCAATAAAAGTTGATCGTTGTTTTTTTTTTTAATTCAGGATATTATGGGGGTACAAACATTTTGGTTACATGAAATGTATCTGCCTCGCCCATGCCAGGGCCACAAGTGTGTCCGTCCCCCATACAGTGTGCCCCGTTTCCACTGGCTGTGGGTTTACTCCCCACCACAATCGTTATTAATAATTTAAAACGCTGGGCTTCCATCAGTCATAAGGAAGAAGGTTCAGACTATCCATGTTTTAGCAAAAAGGGAAGTGAAATCTTACAAGGTAAAGACATCAGGCATCTCTGAGTTGCATATTATTCCAGAACGTTGCTGCTGTGTCCTCTGATTATGGTGCTTATTTAATTTTCCAGATGAATGGATGCTAACTAGTGGGAAGTTATTGGTTAGGAATTCCTGTTTGAGAGTTAGGCGGATAGATGAGGAGAGCATTGAGCAGTGGGAGGATGCAGGAGCCGGAAAGGCTTGTGGGAAGCCGGGAAGGACTCAGGCTTCCTGCTCGCGGCTCCCAGCATCTGCCCTTCTTTCCTTGCTCAGGCCTTTGTATCTTTCCTCCTCAAAGCTGCTCCTCTATGGAGAACTCTAAACTTAGTCACAATCAGGTACAAACTATTAACAGTTTGAAGGATGCACCTCTCGCAGGGCCGCTAGCACTGTAACTGGGATCCTGTTTTGGCAATTTCACCCCTACAGGGCTGCCTACAGGTGCCGGGCAGGGAACATAGATGAGCAAAACAGCCTAATCACAAGTGGCACCTGATCATTTGTAAAGTGAGATTTTTTTTTAAATTTTTTTAATTTTTTTTTTGAGACACAGTCTCACTCTGTTTCCTGGGTTAGAGTGCTGTGGCATCAGCTTAGCTCACAGCAACCTCAAACTCCTGAGCTCAAGCGATCCTCCTGCCTCAGCCTCCCAAGTAGCTGGGACTACAGGCATGCGCCACCATGCCCGGCTAATTTTTTACATATATTTTTAGTTGGCCAATTAATTTCTTTCTATTTTTTAGTAGAGATGGCGTCTCGCTCTTGCTCAAGCTGGTTTTGAACTCCTGATCTTGAACGATCCTCCTGCCTCGGCCTCCCAGAGTGCTAGGATTATAGGTGTGAGCCCCCCGCGCCCGGCCATAATACCTCTCTTAAAATCTGAAATTTTTAAGAGAAGAAGGAATGACTCTCTGACACTGGAAATGCAGGCAATCGGTGGGGAGATGTTATTAAGTCACGTAGCCTTCCTAGCTCTCTTCATATCG
>CAUYRT010089407.1:0-112096 GCA_963574885.1 Lepilemur ruficaudatus
CATTGCCTGGAGTCCCAGCTACTCGGGAGGCTGAGGCAGAAGGATCGCTTGAGCCCAGGAGTTTGAGGTTGCTGTGAGCTAGGCTGATGCCACGGCACTCTAGCCTGGGCAACAGAGTGAGACTCTGTCTCAAAAAAAAAAAAAAATCTAAGTAATAAATGACAAAGAAATAAATTGTGCAGAGAGATGGAAGATGATAATTGCTGTGGAAAGAAGAAACGCTAAAGTAGACAAGGGTGATTAGGCATGGCCACAGTGACGGGTGGGCAAGTTACGGTGTTAACTGGGTAATCGGGACAGGCTTTATTGGAAAGGTGAGAGCTGAGCAAAGAGTAGACGGAGATGAGGCCCTTAGCCAAGCAGCTATGTGGGGAAGAACACTGTGGGCAGAGGGAAGTTCTAGAGGGGGGGCCCTAAGGTGGGCGTGAACCTGCTGTGTGTGAGAAGTTGCCAAGAGGTGGAGGGAGGGACAGGAGGAGAGAGGGGTGGAGTAGAGTAGAGGCAGTCAGGGGAGGGGAGGGGGTGAGTAGGTGTGAACCAGCCTTCAGTGGACACACTGAAGAGGCAGCCAGGCCACGGAGAGGAGGGGGCGACACTGGACTAGGTGGAATGCCCAGCCTGGGAGGAGGAATCCTGGAGTTGTGAGTGCTTCTCCGTAACCACCGGACGGATATGCCAGATCAGACAGACGGTGGAAGATGGAGTCTGGATGAAGAGCTAGACCCGGGGCAAGAGTGATGGTGTGCAAGGCAGGGATGAGGCATCGTTCCGCTAGGTGAGCAGGGAACAGGACAAAGCAGAATGGCAGATACCTTAGTGGGGACAGAGTGCAGCCAGTGTTACTGACCACAGACAGAAGAGAGAGGAACCAGGATGCCTGGAACTGCAAAACCAGGCGTTCCTGCAGAGGTATGAAACAGCAGCATTACAGAAGCAGCAAACATTTATTATTTATGATGCACCAGGTGCTGGGCTAAGTACTTTTGATGAATCATTTTCTATAATTTTCAGAACGTTGTGCAAATGAAGAAAATGAGCTTATCAAGGTTTAAGGCTATTCATATAAGATCACTTATCCCTTGTGTGGTGGAGCTGGGAGTCATATCTAGGGAGTCCAACAGCAGAATCCGTGCTCTAAGGCACTGCAGACAGAAGACTCTGACTGGACTTGACCACAAGATCAGGACGGTTTTGACTAGATGCATGCTTGGGGCCGGGGGTAATCTTCTTGTTGCCAGAGACACAGCTAAAGCTTTGGGCATGAAAGGCAGAAACAGGGTAGGAAATAGCCTGGTGGATAAAGCATGACCTTGGACAGAGATCCAACACCTAAAGAGCTACAAAAAGTAGTGGTCTAACTCCAAAAAACACTAGCAACAAAAGATAAAATAGCTCTGTTGGACTTTATCAAAATTTAAAACTTTTATGCGTCAAAGGACACCTTTGAGAAAGTAAAAAGATAACCTACAGAATGGGAGAAAATATTGGCAAATCATACATCTGATAAGGCACTATCTTATCTAGAACATGTGAAGAGCTCTTACCGCTCAATCATAAAAAGACAAATAATCCAATTAAAGTAAGGACAAAGGGTTTGAATCGACATTTCTCCAAAGAAGGTATGCAAATGGCCAATAAACACATGAAAAGATGCTCCACATCATTAAAAATCTAGGGAATGCAAATCAAAGCCAGATACTTTGTCCTCAGAAGACAGACAATAGCAGGTGTTGGTGAGGACGTGGAGAAATCGGAGCCCTCATACAGCGTTGGTGACAATGCAAAAGGGTGCAGTCTAGCATTTCCTCACAAGGGTCAATATGGAGTTACCATGTGACCCAGCAGTTCTACTGGCGGATAGCCAAGAGAATTGAAAGCCTAGGTCCACACAACAACTAGTACACTAGTGTTCATAGCACTATCATACACAATAGCTGAAAAGCTAAAACGACCCTGCTGTGGTTTGAATGTGTCCTCTCCAAAATCCAGGTGTTGCCAATGTGATGGATTAAGAGGTGGGGCCTTAAAAATGGATTAGGTTGTGACGGTTTCTCCCTTCATGAAGGTGCCCTTGTTAAGGGGCTTGACAGAAGGAGTTTGTCCCTTTTTTGCCCTCCTGCCTTCTGCCATGTGAGGACGCAGCATTCCTCCCCTCCAGGGACACAGCTGGAAGGCCCTCCCCAGACACCAGACACTGGGGCCTTGATCTTGGACTTCCCAGCCTCCAGGACTGTGAGAAATAAATTTCTGTTCTTTATGAATTATCCAGTCTGTGGTATTCTATTGTAGCAGCGCAGGACTAAGACAAGCCCAAATGTCTATCAGCTGATAAATGGGCAAACCAGATGGAATATATTTGAACAGTGGAATATTTTTCAACCATAAAAAGGAAGGAAATTCTGGCACATGCTACAACAGGGATGAACCTAGAAAACATTATGCTAAGTGAAAAAAGCCAGTCACAAAAGCTACGTATTACACGGTTTCATTTGTATGAAATGTCCGGAATAGGCAAATCTATAGAGACCAAAAGTAAATTCGTGGTTATGTAAGGCAGGGAGTCAGAGAGGTTGGGAAGAATGGGAGGTGGTTGCTGAAGGTTACGAGCAATGCCAATGTTCCGAAATTGCTTGTGGTGGTGGATATATTAATACCGCACCGTGAGTATCCTGAAAACCATTGCACTGGACACGTTAAATGAGTGAAGTGTATGGTGTGTGAATTATATCTCAATAAATCTGCCCTTTAAAAAAAGTAAGGGCCTATGATCTCCGAGCTGTGGTGGTATCTGTGAATATCGTTACCCGAGTTCTGATCGTCTCGGATCGAACCGAGGAGCATGGACTGAGCAGGGACAGCACATCCCTGCTGTCGCGTTCTCCAGCTCTCTGATGAAGGCGCGTCCATGCGCATCTGCACGCGTCCTCCGGCGGGGAGAAGAGGAGCCCACAGGGGTAGACAGGCCGCGGCAGGCAGTGCCCAGAGAGGGGTGGGGGCGGCCCGACAAAGGACTTGGCTCTCAAAAGCCGCCTCCTGGCTTCTCACAGAGACCCCACAGCAGTGTGCGAGAGCAGAGCTCCCGGGCCCCGCCACGCCCGCCTCCTCACGCCGCCCCCAGCCCACCTGCTGTCATTTGAGGCCCCTGCGTTAGTGTCTACACTGATTGCTCGTTCTTTAATACTTAGACACGGGGAAGGTATAAATGAATGGGCATTCGAATGATGTTTCGCAGTTTATTTCTATGATTAGCTTAAAATTCCATCCCTTCTCAGCCAGCGTTAGTGTGTGAGGCAGGCAATAACTACACAGGGACTTTTACCCAGGTCTTTTTGGTGGGTTTTAAAAGTATTCTTCCAGCTTGACTATATTTCTGTGAAGAAGGCAAATACTTAAAAACCCAGTTTACAGATGGGAAAACTGAGGCAGAAAGAAATGCGCAAAATGCCTATTGCTTCCAGAGAAATGATGCCCAAATCAGGCCTACGGCGGGCATTGCTCTTCCCGGTGCCACTGCACCCCGTGTGGCCTCAGCCTCACTCTCCTGAGGACCTGCTGCTGCCTGGAGGCCCAGGCCCGGCAGGACGCCAGCTGCTTCCTTCCCAGGAGTAGGTGGGGTGTGGAAATCCTGTCTGCTGTGCCCACAATTGGAGTCATTCTGGAGACAGGATTCAGGGTCACCTTGTTCCCAAACGTGTTCAGTGACTTGTAGAACAATCACTTGACTGCTCTGACACTCATTCTTCTCATCTGTAAAATGATCATCTCGTAATGGTGCAAACCTGCAGAATTGTTCAAGGCATTAAGGATAAAACGCATGTCAAGTGCCAGCACAGTGCCCAGGCCATAGGAAGCACTAAATAAATGTTGGACATTATTGCAAATTAATGGTTTTGAGGGCTAGTGAAAGCTTTGCATGACTCTTTCAAGGTGTGGCCGATGGGCCTCCAGCCTCCTCTGCTGGCCCCCCATGCCCCACCCTGTCCCTGTGCAGGGGGACCGGACACCAACCCTGAAAGGATAGCCTGGCCCTGGCCAGCTCCCTGCTGCTTCTCGCGGCAATGACAGCTAACATTTATTGAGCACTTACTTATGTGCTAAGCCTTGTATGACCAAGCCATTCTGTAAGGCAGGGATTAGCATCATCCCTCTTTACAAAAGAGGAAACTGATGCTCAGAGCCAATAAATGTGCAAGGTCACGCAGCTTGTAAGTCAAAGGGTTGGGATTCACCTAGCAGCCCCTCTGCCTAGCCACGCTCAGGCGGGTGTCTGGTTTCACTAGGAAGCCTCACCTGGGGCTTCAGTGACTGAGGACTAAGCACAAGGACAGCCTGTGCCCTCTCCCCTCCAGATCCCCTCCTCCCTCACCTCGTCCCCATCAGCCCCGTGCTCTGAAAGCTGCCTGCATTGCCTTGGTCAGTTCTCTCGTCCTCTTGCTCAGCTACCCTCTGTTTCCAGGGTGCACCCTGGTACCCCCGACACTGTTTATGAGACCCAGACCCTTCCCCTAACAATTCATCTTGCCATTAGCATGTGTCCAATTTCAAATAAGGGGCCATCACTGTGGATCGCTGAGAAACAGGAATAGCGGCTGACCAACCAGTGCAAAGCGAGGTACTACCGAAAGTACAGGAGAGAACCAGTCGTCATCCGGGATGCGACAGACGCATGTCAGAAAATTCTACCCTGCCTTGCTTGTGCTACCCAGGACACGGGGGCCTTGTGTTAATTGAGGTCATCATAAAACCAGAGCTGCAGGACGGTATGCCATCTCCTTGGAGAAATGTGGGCATGGATTGAAGAATTGATGATGTATAACCATGTTTTCTTACAATAGCAGTTTTCAAACTCAGTGTTCATTAGGCTAACTGGTGTTATTTGGATTCAGTTCACTTAAAAATTCCTCTTTAAATTCACTGTCAGGGAAAAATTTGGGTCTATAAGATATATGTATATTCTGCCTCTCATCAAGTAGTGATTAAGTAAAATCCAGGGTGGTTTACTGCTGGGCTTTTGCACTAGCTGTCTGCAAGCCCGGAGTGAAATTTAACATTGAACTGTGGAAACCAGTTTAAGCAGACATCTTGTATCGCAGCTCTGTTCCCTTGCAGTGTATTTTTTTTAAATGTGTGTCCTGTCTCACTTGGACAGGAAATGGAGTTGCAAATGTTTCTGTGTCCCCCCAACCACAGCAGTCTAAACAAAGAGAAAGTAGAATTATTTTAAAGTATTTATAGATTATCTTAAAACCCTAATTTCTGTGTCTTCATCTTCAAGTTGCATTATAATTTTGTGGGGGCTTTTTTTAACTAAAAAAAAGTCTTTGATCGTTAGTACACAATCGGTAATTTAGCAACTGTGCTGTGTTTTGAAATTCTGACCTTAATCTCATTTTGTACCGGGTGAAAAAAGTGAGTTAGTTGATCGTTTTGAAAATTTTGTCGTGGTTTAAAAGATCTTAGGTTCTGCCTTCAAGCCACTGGAGTGAAGAAGCAAGAGCATGTCGAATGCTTTCCAGTGATCCCTGTGTCCCTGCCGGCAGCTGCTCCGAGCCGCGCCTGGGCTCCACTTCTCCTCGCCAGGCGTAGCTACCGGGAGCCCACGCACCCGCCTGTCCACCTGGTCTTTCCAGTTATTTCTAGTTAGCATTTAATGGTTATTGAAAACACGACATGATTTGTTCACCTTCCTGCCTCATTTGTGGGATGGTCCTCAAACTCACAGTGTTTTTTAATTAAATATATTTTTGGTGAATATATTTTGATTGTCAGGGAAAGCTCAAACTTCAAAACTGTTCCATCACATGTACAATTCCTTATTTTCAAAACATCAAATAATGTCTACATTGGATTCCTAGTACCTCATAGTCCCCTAATTTTTTAAGTTTTAAAGGATGTATTTCTGTGTGCTCAGTATTTGCTGTTGAGAATGTTAGATATTACATTTTTTCACTTTATTTTTTTCACATGAAATGAATTTTTTACATATGAAAAACTGTTTTAGACTTTGTCAATATTTAATTTAGTCAATTTATAATTTGGCAAGTTTGCTGGCTGAAAGGAAAAACAACATTAGTCTGCATATGTTCCTATGTTTAGTAAGACATACATCTTAATAAAGCTCCCTTCCATTGTCCTGTGATTTTTATGTTTTTACCGTGTATGCATTTTTTTATTGTGGTGAAAAGCACACGACATAAAATTTACCATCCTAACCATTTTTACGTGTACAGTTCAATCATGTTAAGTATATCCACACTGTCGTGGAACGAATCTCTGGAACTTTTTCAACTTCCCAAACTGAAACTCTGTACCCATTAACTCTTTTTCCCCACCCCTCAGCCCTTGGCAATTACCCGTCTTTCTGTATCTGTGGATTTTTCTGCTCTAAGTACCTCATGTCAGTGGCGTCACACGGTGTCTGTCTTTTTATGACTGCTTTGTTTCACTTAGCACAGTGTCCCCAAGGTCCATCCATGCTGTAGCATGTGCCAGGGATTCCTTCTTTTTTTTTTTTTTTTTTGAGACAGAATCTGACTCTGGGCTAGAGTCACAGCAACCTCAAACTCCTGGGCTCAAGTGATCCTCCTGCCTCAGCCTCCCAAGTAGCTGGGACTTACAGGCATGTGCCACCATGGCCGGCTACTTTTTTCTATATATTTTTAGTTGGCCAATTAATTTCTTTCTATTTTTAGTAGAGACGAGGTCTCACTCTTGCTCAGGCTTGTTTCGAACTCCTGACCTTGAGCGATCCGCCCGCCTCGGCCTCCCAGAGTGCTAGGATTACAGGCGTGAGCCACCGCGCCCAGCTGGATTCCTTCCTTTTTAAGGCTGAATAGTATTCCACTGCATGTGTATTCCACGTTTATTTATCCTGCGTTCGTCAGCGGACATTTGGGTTTCTTCCACCTCTTGGCTATTGTAGATAGTGCTGCAGTGAACATCTCGTGCAGATACTTCTTCAAGACCGTGCTTCACATCCCTTTGGGTATGTACCCAGAGGTGGGATTGCCAGATCACGTGGTAGTTCTGTGAGTATTTTGAGGAAACGTCATACTGTTCTCTGCAGCTGCTGCACCGTTTTGCATTCCCACCGGCAATGACAGGATTCCAGTTTCTCCACATCCTCACTAACATTTGTTATTTTTTGTTTGTTTGTTATTTTTTTTGAACAGTAGTCATCCTGATGGGTTTGAGGTGATATCTCATGGTGGTTTTGATTTTCATTTCCCTGATGATTAGTGATGTTGAACATCTTTCCGTATGTGTATTGCCATGTGTGTATCATTTTTGGAGAAATGTCTACTCAAGTCCCTTGCCCATTTGAAAATTAGATTATTTGACTTTTTTGTTGTTGAGTTATAGGAGTTCTTTATGTGTTATGAATATTAACCCCTTATCAGACATATGATATGCAAATATTCTCTCCCATTCTGTAGGTTGCCTTTTCACTCTCTTTGTGTCCTTTGATGCACAAAAGTTTTATGTCTGATTTGTCCCATTTGTCAAATTTTGCTGTTGTTGCCTGTGCTTTTGGTGTCATATCCAAGAAATCTTCGGCAAATGTAATGTCACAGAGCTTTTTCCCTATATTTTTGTCCAAGAGTTTTATAGTTTTACGTCTTACTTTTAGGTCTCTAATCTATTTTAAGTAAATGTTTGTATATGGTGTAAGAGGAGGGTCCAGATTCATTCTTTTCCATGTGAATATGCAGTTTTCCCAACAACATTTCATGAAGAGACTGTTCTTTCCTTGTTGAGTGGTCTTGGCACCCTTCTCAAAAATCATTGACCATGTAAGGGATTATTTCTAGGCTTTCTTTTCTATTCTATTGGTCTATTTGTCTGTGTTTATGCCAGTGCCATATTGTTTTGATTATTGTAGCTTTGTAATATGTTTTGAAATCAGGAAGTGTGAGTCCTCCAACTTTTTTCTTTTACATTTTTACTTTATAAATTACACGATGAATACTTTTATTAAAATCAGGTGGGGAGTCACTGTATTATATATCCTTTGGACAGATTCTCACAGTCAAATGAAAATAGAAGGTGGAACATTTACTGACTGTATCTGGGCAGTTGAAGTAACTTACTTGGATTCAAATGCAAATTTTGCTTCTATCATAAATTATATAAATTTGCTACTACATTATCCAGTTTTGCAAAGTAATTACATCTACCTATCTTCTATAGATGTGATCCATCGTTAGTCTCCATATCGCTATTTTTGTCATATAAAAGATAGAAGTTACACATATGAAAAAAGAAAACACTTGAATTCCCACAATCACTTCAATTTCCAACATACTCACTAGTACTATTTCATATATAATATCATGCAAATGTTTCTCATTGCAAATATACACGTGTAAATTTGTATCTGCATTGGTAAATAATCTGAAAAGGTTTACATGCAAGTGTGTGTCTGTACAAAATAGAACCATATACACTTCTCTTTTTTTCACTTAATGGTATTTAAT
The DNA here is from genome assembly GCA_963574885.1 of Lepilemur ruficaudatus. Lineage (NCBI taxonomy): Eukaryota > Metazoa > Chordata > Mammalia > Primates > Lepilemuridae > Lepilemur > Lepilemur ruficaudatus. The sequence continues at coordinate 8,478 of CAUYRT010089407.1, forward strand.
GAATTTTAAAAATGTATATGGTAGATCTGAATCATCATTTCTAAGGCCATCTTCTGTTCCATTGTAGGGTCTGCCATGGTTGGCTATTTTTACTGTTGGACATGGGGATTGTACCTAATTAGCTTTTTTTCTTTTATATACAGAGCTGTGATTATATTCTTACACATACAGGTTTACTCAGTTGCTTATTTCTTTAGGATAAATTTCTGCATATGAAATTACTGGATAAAGAGTGTAAACTGTTTTATTGAGTTCTAATTACACATTGCTAAATTGCCCTCCTAGAGGTGGCGACTTGTATTCCCACTGGCGATATACACATGTGCCTGTTTGCCTATGCTCACACCAACACTCTCCCGATTGTCCAAGTAAAGACGATACATTTTCACTTCAACTTGTATTTACTTGATTAGTAATGAAGTTAAACATTTTCATCTTAAATTTAAAACTCTGTTAATTCCATCGTGTGTTTTGGTTTTAATTTTGAAATTTTAAAATTATAAAATGCTCTTCTTTTCGGAATGAATGTTCTTTGCCTATTTTTTTCAATTATAGTGTTCAGTTTCACCATCATGATTTTTACATTTTACCTTACATACAGGCTTAAGGCACAGACAATACTATAATTAGAACAATTGTTCAATTTTCATTTGCCCATTAACTATGTTGATGGTGCTTTATGTGTTTGTTTTTGATATTCAGATGTCTTTAACATTCTTTTCTTTTCTTTTCTTTTCTTTGTGTGTGTAGTCAAAACTTCCACTCTGCCTCCTGGGTTACTTGTCACACCTAGAAAGACATCCCCATATCAAGACTGTGTGAAAATCTCTCCACATTTTTCCATTGTTTTTAGGATTTGCCTGGCTTTTTGGTCCATGATTCCAAATGTTAAAAACTAGCACTTTATTTATAAGGTGTTTTGTAGTTTAAATTGCAATAGAAATGCCAAAGCCTGCTGGTTTTGTAGCCCCTCCACAGTATCCCCACCACAGTATAGAAAAACTATGTGCTGAGGAGCATCTGTGAAGTTACGTTTAGTGGGATTGATATTTCCTACGTGTTCACTGCATGCTCAGAAAGGTTCTAAGGACGTGTTTAAGACGCTGTCGGATTTAAGCCTTTGTGTACCTTTTTGGTTTTAGCCATGGAACTGGTAGAGGAGACTGCTGGAAATTTATAACATAAATCTTGCTTGCTCCAACTGTAAGCTTAGATGAAAGAGCTAACCAGGATTATTTTCCTCCTCTCTTCTAGATTTTATCGGAAGACAAAACTGGTTGGTTTTCAAGACATGGAGTGTGTGCCCTGTGGAGACCCTCCGCCTCCGTACGAACCGCACTGTGAGTGAACTCGGTACAGACAGAGCAGGAGGGACGACTGGCCTTTTAACATTTTTTTAATCTTTAAGCTTTTCTTCAGTTGGCAAATGGAGCAAGATCCGTCCCTCCTGTGGGGTTTGTAGCCCGTACCCTTTTATCGAGCCTCCAGCAGGACATAAAGCCCTTTTGTTGTGCGCCTCCGTCAGCAAACGGTGTCCGTTGATCTGAATCTCAGAGTGAAATGCAGACGTTTGCTGCTGCTCTGCTGCATTCAGACTCTTATCTCTCCTTCTAGTTACGTAAAGCAGGAAGCTCAATTAACCAGGAGGTCCAGAGCTCAATGGGGAATGTCTTTGTGCCACGGCCCCATGAATTCCCGGTTTTCCCTTTTTAGTTCCCAGACATGATCATCTGGTGGCATCTCTCCCTGTCTTTCCAGAAGAGTTCCTCTCCATAAATCACCTGCCTCGTTAATGTATCACTGAATGGAATTTTAGTTCACTTCATTCACTTTTTCATTTTTCTCATTTAACAAATAAATGAGAAGAGAGAACTCATGCATGCTGGGGACACAACTGTAAGTGGCAAAATGGTGCCTTCTCCTCTTTGTGTTAGCATTAGTTGATCTTTCTGACCGTGTACTTTCCTTAGATATAAAAGGTATTTGTTACAAGTGATCGATCTGCATGGATTTTGAATAGGAAAAAATGGCTGCTCACTCTTCTTAATGCCAGGTACAAACCTGGCCAATGAATCCCCTTGGGGATGGGAGGGGAAGGTGGGCAGCAGGTGGGCTCCTGCTGGCAGGCATGCTTGTCTGTGCCCATGCAGGGCTGTGCTTCACGGCACACAAGAAACAGCTCAGTCCAGGGCAGACAATGGAGAAGGGAAGGAGCTTTAGCCCTGCACAGGTTTTTGTGCCTTTCCGGGAAGCATTGTTTTCTTATAATTTCCAGTGCATGGGATCTGTCCTATGCTTCTCTCTATGACAGAAGTCCCGTCTGAACCAACTAAAAGTTAGTGCATCAGTTGATAAAGCCTCTTGGTACTTCTCAAGAATGTCATGGAATTTTGCAGCCCATATTATTGTGTCCTTTACCAAAATGCATTACTACCTATTCCTCCTTTAAAGTGATAGAAAAGCAAAAAGGTTGGAAGACTTTCAACTTTTGTAGAAAAGGTACATGGATCTTGATTTTTAAAATAAGTTAACATTCACCAAATACTGCATTGCAGTTAGCGAATGCCGTAGCAAGTGCCTGTTACGTATCGTTCTCGAGGCAGGTGCTTTACTCACTCTTCTCAACAAGCCTGTGGTCAGCCTGACCTGCGCGTGAGAACACTGGTCCAGAGAGGTCGGCTGGCAGAGGGCAGAGGCAGTATTCACGTCCGAGTCTGTGTCACCCCGGGTACCGTGCCCTTCCTCCACCCCGGACTGTCTCCCTGCGAAAAACCAAGCCATCTAACCTGCCCTACATGCTGACACCTTCTTGTGTTATTTGTTTTAACATTCATCACTTAACAAAAATTCTCAAAATCTAGCATATAAGAGACACTGGAAGAGCGTCTTTACGTGGCTACGCAGCCCATGAAAGGACATGTCCTCTTGCCGGTTGAAACGGATGACACAGTCTTGCCGTTGGGTCGGCTCAGCCACCCTTTTGTCAATAAGGCAAGTTACGATTACTCGCTTTATCCCAAACTCCCGTACCGAGATTCGGTGAAGAAGTCAGTATTGCCCAAGTTGGAGTGGGAAAGTACTAGGGGTTTTTTTCCTCTTTAATTTTTTGGGTTTAAGTTTAATATAATCCAGTCAAAAGTCTGAGGCTTTGGAATTTTTTGACTTCAGGGTTCTGGCTAAGCTTAAACATCACAAATTTGCCTTTGAAGGTAGATCTCACATGTAACTTTTAGTGTCTTGTGAAGTTCTTAGTAAGTTGCAATTTTGAAAAGAAAATTTATATGTACATTTCTTCATATATGATACTTTTTAGAAAGCAAAGAAACAAAAATTATTTGTCAAAGTCAGAAAGGCAGTGTGCTTAGCTAACAGTCTTCCAACTCACAAAGCGCGACCGTCCGGTGGTCTGCAGCGAGCGTTAGTCCTTATCTCTGAAAAAGAAAGTTTGCTGCCTTTGGCACAGTTCTTGAGAATAATTCCAGAACACAACTAATCTCCTCAAAAGAGATTTCAAAGTCTTCTGGGGAAATTATGTAAGGCGCTTTATGTTTTCATTTCTTCTGCTCTGGGCTTTAAACTCATCCACAAAGAGCTGCTGTTTCAGAGCTCTTCCCTCCCCCAGAGAAGTTCCCGCACCGTGTAGCCTCTCGACTATGAGAAAGTGATGCCACCCAGGCTAACGCCAGTAATGGGGCTTGTTTCAAGGACACATGTGGAAGTGGGAGAGGCTGGAACTTCCCAGAAGCCAGGGGAGCCCTCACTGGGGGTCCCTGGAGGCTCTGGAGTCTGGGGGCGCAGAGCCCCTCTGCAGCGGCCGTCCGGGCTGTGGGCCTGTCTGTGTCCCCTTGCGCTGCTCATTCCTGCACACGCTCCTTCAGGAGAGCATTGGATCGGGCCAGTTGAATGCCATCCTCCTGGCAGGCAGGCCCTTTTTACATTTACTTTTTGAACAAATACTGCAGGGCCTGCTGGTGCCAGTCCCAGGTGGAGAACAAACAGACCTCAGTCCTTTCTTCATGGGGCTGACAGTCTGGTCAGGGAGCTGCTGAATAATGACTCTGAATTATCTGAAGTATTCACGTACTCCACACCTAGATACAAACAGGTGGCAGTGATGCCCTGTGCCTGGCAGGATCTAAGAAGGTACGATGGGTAATGATGTGGGACACTGGGGATGGCTTTCCCCAGCAGGGGCTTTTGAGCCAGGACCGAAAGGATCAGCTAGAGGAGGATTGGCCTGGAAAGGAGACGAAACAGGGGGGGCTGGAGAAGTGGGAAAATCCTGTCTCGCACCTTCGGGCACTGCCTACAGGTCCAGGTGGTTGACATTGGAAATGTCCTTTGCACGTGGTGCCCGAGAGGTCTTTGCTGACATCGGCAAGAGCCATTCTAGTGAGCAGAGGGCACGGAAACCACATTAGGAAGAGACTAGAAGATAACGTAGGGGAAGGATGGAGACGGCCACTATGGACAGAGGGACGACGGAGCTGTGTGGGCCCGGGAGGGCTGTTTGGTTTTATTGCATTTTTTAGGTGAAAGACACATCTGCATGTTTGCAGGTTGAAGGGAAGGATCCATCTGAGAGGCACTGACTTTAGATGAGAGAACAAAAGCGTGAGCAGGCAGCTGGGGAAGGCCGCAAAGCACAGGTGGTGGCTGGTGTCCCGCAAGGAGGCAGAGCGCCCCGCGGTGACCAGGGGAGGAGGGGCTGGGACGAATGAGCCCGCAGGGACCTCAAGTGCAGTGGCAGGAGGGTGGGGGGTCCGTGGCTGTGAAGTCCGAGGAGGCACCACGTCCTGCCAAGAGTGAGCCGGGAGCTGGAAGGGCACAGGCACTGAGCTCCATCAGAGCGCGGGAGGGCAGGTTAACTCGAGAACATAGTGGCTTTCCCAGTGGCCAGAGCCCAGCCGAAGTGTGTGGCCCTAGCGAGGCGTTGGTTTGCTTCTCATATGTCATCTCCAGGAAGCTCTGCTGCCGGGAGGGCCCAGGCCACCTCGGAGGCTGCCCCAACACACATAGGTCACACCCTAAATGGGTGGTGGCCTTTAGCAAGCTGCAAACAAGTCTTTAAAAAGGATGCTCAGTGTTAATAACGCAAGAATAGTTTCACACGAGTGGACATACAGTTCCTTAGATTTATATAATACCCAAAGCAAACCAAGTAACAACTTCACAGAAAGTACAAGATGAAAAACTTCTCAGGTTTCCGTCAACTGTCCAGGGGGCCACCCTAGTCCCACTCTTGTCTATGGCTGATGTCACTTAGGCCAGCGACTTATGCCCCCAGGGGTGGGTTTCTTGCCCTGTGAGATGGAGTGACCGCCCGAGGCCGAGGCTGCTGTCAGGACGAGATGAGACCCGGGTGAGTTGCCTGGCGCTCTGCCTGGCAGCTGGCAGAGTCTCGGGTCTCCTGGTTCTCTTCCTTGCACCTTCCAGCATGCAGTGTGTCTTGCATGCTTAGCTCTGCTCTCCTGGCGTACAGGGAGAGCTGCTGTGTTGAGGAAGGAGCAGGTGACTGCCCGGGAGGCGTGGTTCAAAGGAGAGCAGTGACGTGCAGCTGAGCCCACGTGCACACTGCCCCCAACAGGGAAGGCGCAATGGGAGACTGAGGAAAACTCAGCCACCAGATAACAGGTAAATTCTCTATGGCTTAAATGTCAAAATAGAAGATTCTCATGTCGTAGGGTGGACCTGTGCTCCCCTCAAAGCGATGAGAACGAGGCGTTCCTGTCCCGACTCTATATTGTTGCAGGTGTGGGAGGTGTTGGGGCTGGGCTGTGACTGGGAGGCCGTGGGGTCAGCAGAACACAGCGGGGGCTGCGGCCACAAGTTCTGGATTCACACCTTGGCTCGGCCTTGTACTGAGGGTTTAACCTCGGGCAGATCATCTCCCCTCTTTTAGTCACCATTTGGTGTCTGGAAAATGGGGATAATAATGCTCATGTCTGCAGATTGTGGATGGAAGTAGATGAACTGGTGGCGCTTGCCCCAGAGTGAGCTCCAAGGACAACTGTCCACCTGCTGGCTGGCCTTCTCCCAAAGGATCGCCCCACCTGGCCTCTGTCCCCTTGGCCCCGTCTCAGGTGTGCTCTTTGGAGCATCTGGTGTTCGGTTGGGAGTTGTCCCACACCGGGGGGGATCTCCTGATGCAGCTGGCCCTGAGGCTTGTCTTGCCGGGGCTTCACCTGCACTGGTGGGTGAGCAGTGAAGGGTACCAGGAAAGGGACTGCCATGGAGTTCTGTGTCTGGCTAGGCTGGGAGGCTGGAGAGACCTGGCTTGGGCTGGTCTCTGTCCTTTGTCCCTTTTGAGGCCTCGAGCCCCACCCCCACCAGATGAGCTCTAAGCCCTGCCCCCAGTAACAATGGATTTGTGATAATAATCAGTTAGTCCACCCATAACCCCTTTGTCAGGTCATTAGTGGCATTAATTTAATAGTGACTGGTTGGGCATGAGGCACCAGGTTGATTAGTGACACTCCTCCAAATTGCAGATAAATACAAGTTGCCTTGTAGGTAGAAATCCCTGCTGCAAGCTCTGATCCTCACGTGTCTTCAGTCCTAGTAATGTGAACCCATTTAGAACATTAAGGAGAAAATCCTGCCTTGGGTTTGATAAGAAAGGCAGATTTTGTGTGATTTCCTTCAGCAATGTTTACTTAATTTGGAACAAATACTGTGGTTGGGGCAAATGGTTGTGAAAACATTCAATGCGGTTTTCACCAGAGTACAACTTTATTTAAGTATGTTTAACCTAGATGTTTGCTTTGTTCTTGGGGGCTTTGTAAAACAAGCCACGTGATTCTGGAGAGATAAGCGATCAGATAAATCACTGTGTGGGGGAAAGGAGAGCCCAAGCTGCCTTGACCTTTAGCTATTTAGGAGTTTTACGCGGCTTCCTATGCTCACAAGACAGCGGTTCTTTGTACCAATAAGTAATGAATCACATTATTAAAAGATGATTATTTTCCAAAGGAAAGTTAAAATATCTGGTAAATAACAAATAAAAGTAATTTCAAAATAAACTTTCAAAAAAAGTATTTGCTCAATAAAGATAATTGTTAACGTTTAGTAGAGAAAAAGAGGGGGTACCAACAAGCCCCTAAACGAAACATTCTCAACATTAGAGCTTTAGAGCAAAACAAAATACAGCATCCTGAGGTTTTCCTTCGCAGTCTTTTTTGTATCTATAAAGCTGGCTGTGATTGTACTGTACATCTCTTTTGGATCCTTTCTCCACTTCAGATATAATTTTTCATGTATTATTCATAAGCATTGTTGTAATGACTTCATTGAGGAAAGTGTCATCAGGTGTTTGGCCCACAGCTGGACTCCTAAGGCCGCCCCTACTTCACGTGACACTGCTGTCACCCTCTGTGCAGAGTGCCCTGCCACATTTAAGCACACATGATGCCACATGTGTTCCTATTTCCGAAGGTACTAATATTTTTGTCTCTTGACATGCAATGCTAAAGCTTTAAAGTAAGAGTGCCTGGTAAACACCGCCTTTAAAGGAAACAAAAACAAATTTAAAAGGAAGTAAATTGGGAGTATTTTGAAATCAATACCAATTTGGATTTCAGGTTTTCTTTCAAGGAGGGGGAGGGGGAGAAGGAGAGGGGGAGGACCAGGTGGAGAAGCAAGTTCCTTGGAGGGAGTTCCAAGTTGACTTCAGCTTTTTCCTGAGTACTTTAGCCAGCCATATCCTGGAGTTAAGAAACCAGTTCCTGGTACTCTCCTCATCCTGGGGTACTTAAACACCCACTGAATGTGACCACAGTAAATGCGTAAGGAGATGAGGAAGAGATACATAGAATCCCAAGTGTTTCACATTTGCTGGAAACGTGGTGTGATTTTTATTCTACGCATGCTCGGTTTGAGTTTCTGTAGCAGAGCTGTTCCCACGAGTTTGCTAGTATTTAAGGCCTGCTTTCCGGAGCTCTTCTGGGCCTCCGCACTGTGGGTCCGCAAGACCAGGACTAATGACGGGCTCGGTTTACTGAGGTTTTCAAGTAGGCTGTGGTCCCCAGCCCAAGACTCCTCCGTGTCCGGCCGGGGCATTGCCGCATGGGCATGTTGATGGCCTCGCTTCGGGGCATGGTTCAGGGACAGATGAGTGCTTCTGGGCCTTTTAGGCAAATACCTAATGCAGTGGTGAGGGGGAGCTTCTTACAGAGAAGTCTTAAAAATTTAGCTCTTACAGAACTTTCAGGGTAGGGAACAGGAAGACAATGAGATCAAAGGAAAGAGCTCCGACAAAGCAGCAAGCCTGTGGAGGCCAATTTCCAAGCCAGGCCTCCCCTCTGAGGTTTGGGGCGGGACTCCATCCACTGGTCACTCACTCACGGTTGGCGGAAGATAACTGTTTATTGCTCCCTCTTCCCTTCCTTCCATTGTCTGTAGTTCCTTGCATTAGTGTGTCGCTCTCTCTTTTTTTGGTCAATATCATGTGATCCCATAATGTTACTGGAAAATAATCTCTAGTAGAAACAACCCAATAGACAGCTGAAAACTCAAAAATCAACCAGCTCTCTGCAAAGTCCCCGCACTGCAGCTCTCTGTGGTGAGGACACCTTCCAAGCTCCCCTGGGAGCCCGTTTCCTTCTTATTGGAAGCCTTGCTGTGCTGAGCCGGCCGGGGGAGGGGACTGGAAGAGAGGGAAGGAGCCAGTCCAGGCAGGAGGAGAGATGGAGGCAGCGAGAAGTCAAAGGACAGCCCGCAAAACGCAGCCAAAAGAACCCCAAACACACTGTAATTTGGTTCCTTTTAGTGTAGAGCAAACAGATCTCTTCATCTTAATGACTGGCCCCTGAGGTTTTCTCTCTAATACCACTCAGTAGGATAATTATACTTCTCATTATTGTTCTGGGCCCCAGGAAGGGGCAGGAGGGTGATCAAATTACATTTCTTGAAGTCTTTTTAAGAAAGCAGAAAACCGTTGTAATTCATTTTAAAATGATCGGCATCAAAATCATTAATCCTCTTTTAAGGTTGTTTGCTTATCTAGGTAAACAGTTGTCCTCTGAAAATCTATCAAACGTTTGTGACAGCAAATTCCTCGTTGTCTGAGGATGCTGGAGACAATAGCTGCGCAGTTTCTCTTTAGAGAAAAAGTCACCATCAGTGTAATTGCTTTGTATGATTATTTAGCGATTTCAGACATTTGTTATCTGAATATCTTTCCTTGGCCCTAGTTTCATTAAAATTATAGAAATCAGAAAGTTCCGGCAAAAGTCTCTAGAACTCACGTGCTCTGCTGTCATTCTTTTCTCCCAACAAACGTCAGTTTTCTCAAATAGAAATTATTTCAAATGTAGCAATTTTCTCCCATAAAACTGCTAAATATTTGTCAAGCATTCATTTTGTTCCAAGTAAAAAATAAAAAAGTTAAGTGCATTGACTAAGTTCACAGCATCCCTTGAATCAGAGATGCCGCCGAGAGTCCCGTGCGCCCGCCTGAGACGGCGATGGGCCCCTTGAGCACAGTACCAGGTGACTGTCACCCCGTCGCCGGTACATCTGACTTCTCTGGCTTTTATCTTCAGGCTCTTTTAGACATTTAAAGCCAATGAGCTGGTTTAAATATTTACTTACGAAGAAACAGGTTGTGGTTGGTTAAAGGGCATCACTAAATTAAATGAATTTTAGATTAAGTATAGTTTATTTAAAAATATATATACATATAAAATCCAGCAGGGCAGTTTCACAAAGTTGTGGACATAGTGAAACAGTCCATTTGCAGCCCCACAAATGGACCAGGGATTTGTGTGTGTACCCAGTAAGTGCTTAAAATAAATAAATGTGAGCTTGCGGAGGATAGCTGTCTAACAGTAGATGCCAAACCCGCAGTGGAAATACTCAACGTTTAGGCTCTGCGATCACACCTTTTCCTACAAGGGAACATTTATCCTCAGGAGTTGGTATGTGAGGGCTGGCGCTGTGCGGGACACCGGGCTTTGTCCTCTGCGGGCACCACCCTAAGGGGGTGGGGGTGGGGGGATGCAGCCTTAACCAGTGGGTTGGGATCCCTTTGTCTTTAACTTGGGTGAGCGTCTGGCCACTTCCCGTATCAATCACCTAGGAAGGGCATTTACTGGAAAAACATCGTTTTGAGAAGGAAGAAGCACCAGAATAGTGTAAAATAGCAAATACTTCTTGAGTTCAGAAAGGTAGTGACACTTCACCTGCATTTCTCAGCCTGCCCTTGAAGTAGTTCCCTGTGGTGTGCGTTTCCTCAAAGCCCCAACCTCACAGCATAGGAGCTGGTCACAGTGTCACGTGGAGGAGGAGACTGATTCCTCCAGTTCTGCCTGACCCCACAGACACCTGAGCCTCAGTGCCTCTCCAGGTGGACTCGGAGGGACCGGAGTAAGAGAGTTTAAAAATAATTTAAAGTTAAGAAAAAATTCTGAAACTGTAAATGAATTGTAATTGAGTCAGCCTACTTGAAAAAAATAAGGTAAAATAACCCAAAGGTTGAAAAAGGTATTAGTTAAAAATGGACACTCGAAGTCAAATTTCAAATAGGAATTCATATTTTTAAAAGGTAATAAAAGCCCACTTTGGGTTTTTAAAACATTATTTTAACTGCTTCGTTTATTAGTTTGACCATCTCAGGGAAAATACTTTAAGCATTCATGAGAGTTTTATCTATATTATGAATCGTGTAGCCACTTTCTTAATTACATATTCAAGAAACAGCATTTCTGGATACTTAGACCATTGTAATTTTAAAAGGGAGGAAGTGATTTTTTTAAACTTTCAAAGTAATTTTTCAGCTTTACTGAAACATAATGTACAGACAAGAAGATGCACCCATTTTAAGTGTATAATTCAGTGAGTATTTGACAGATGCGTCACTTGGGTAGTGATTTTTCCAATCAAGATACAGACCGTTTCTGTCAACCCCCATAAGGGAAGTGATCTTTTTAAGCATTGGCCTTCCTGGAGTGGCTCAGAGGGGTTCTCTTTGTGAACTATATTGAAGATGTGGCTTAGACATCTCTTTCTTCTCTTGCTATTATATTATACGGTGTATGCCTGTCTACGTTAGTGTGTTCTATCCGTGTTTCATTTTCCATCAAGAGACCAAAGGGTTATGGTATGAAATTTTGTCTTTAAATGAAAAATCATCAGCATAGAACTTAAAGAGATGTCATTGAAAATCAGTAATTCCTGGAAAGCTTGCCAGTGGTCATAGGAGGTATGCCTTGTCTTTAAGATGAAACAAATTGTTTTTTAAAATTCTTGGTGTTTGGCTGCTTAACTCAGGGAGCATTTGAGGGAGTACCTTTTGAGTGCCAAATGCTAGTCTAGGTCTCAGCAAAGTGCTACATAAAGACATCTCTCCAGCATTGTAAATGATCTGCAGATCAGCTTGTCCTCTCATTTAGTGACAACTGTCTTGAATGCCGAGGCTGTCCTGAGTACTGAGGAGGGAGGGCACTGGTGAAACCTGCAGGCTGAATTCCCAGTCCTTAGGGAACTGGCATTCTGATGCTGCAGGGCTGGGCTAATATGTACAGTAAGGTGTTGAGGGAAGGCCCCAAAAGGTGACCCTAGGACAGGCTCCAAACCGGGGGAGGAGGCAGCAACAAGCTGGCAGCAGTGGGAGCCCGTGATGGGGTGGGTGGATTGCAGAGTGGGGCGTGGATCAAATAGGGCTGCTAGACTGTTGAAAAGACATGGTCTGACTTTCAGAAGATCCCCTGGCTGCCGTTGGAAACACACCTCAGGGGCACAAGGGAGGAAGCAGGAACTCACTGTCCAAGTACAGCAGAATATTTTTAGCTGATACAATATATGTGTCCACCTTGAGGAACAGGCTTTCCATCCCTTTCTCAAGAGTTGATTAGTCATTTAATTAATTTGATTAATTCAGTTTAAACAATATGAATGAAATAAATTTTGTTTAGTTAATTATTGGTTAAATGTTAATAACATTAGTAATATTTGTTTGCTTCCTGTGACGCCAAGGAAAATTATCAGAAGAATAGCATTTGGTTGAGTTTTTTTCCTAAACTCAGGCAAAACACATTTGGTGGAGGTTAATTAAAGATTTTACATCATACCATAAGAGTTTACATCAATATGAGTGTTTTCTGTTATCTTAGGCTCTGGGGACACAGATAAAAGCCTGAAACATGAAATCAGGGAGGTTCTCTCTGATCTCTAATTCTAATTAGCACGAGACGGATGCTTTGCTACAACTTCCTCACGGGAGCCTCCCGAGACTCCTGTGAGCCAGGGTCTACTCGATGTTTTCATGGATTAGCTCACGAACTCTTCACTGTGAAGAAGGCTTGACTCTGAGCCCTAACACCTAACTGTCAGACAAACGTTTTAACTTTTCCTGGCCCCCATTTCTTCATGTACCGCAGGAAGATCCTAGTAATTGTAAAAGGGGCAGCAAAGCCTGGGCTGGATTCCCAAATGAGCTTCGTGTTCCAAGTCTCAGGAGAAGTCTCTGTCCAACCTAACCAGAGTTTTTCACCCTTTACTGTAAGTCCTGTCAGCTGCCAAATTATAAATAATAGCAGTATCAGTTCCGTTGGACCAGGAGACAGCAAAGACCACTGTCTAAATCTAGATTTCCTTTTCAGTCTCGACGCAATCGGCCGTATTAAACTGTGCACATAGACACATTTTTTTCTTAGTTGGAAGTTAATGGGTGGAAATAATTTGAGTTTCATCATCTGAGAATAATTTCACAGGAGATTACTTCTTTAAATAGTGCAGTGAGGTAAATAAGAATTATCCACTTTACTAATGACAGGGAACCCGAGAATTACAGGGTGCAGGGTAAAAAAGTGCCTAAAGTGCCTATCTCCACGTGGCCTTCCGCACAGGAGCCTGGCGCTCAAAGGGTTAAGGAGAGTCCGTGCGGAACAGGGAGGGCAGCGGCCCAAGTTTCGTGTCTTTGTTCCAATTCCCAGATGGCAGTCTTGCCTGCTAGTCCCCGGTGAAGCACAACTATTTTTGAGCTTGCCATCCCTCGGCACAGATGTTCACGGCCATAATAATGTGTTTCTTTTATGGTGTCTTTTCTGTTTCTTGGTGTAGAAGTTTAAAAGCCTCCTTGTTTCCTCTGTCAAACAAACACAGCAAGACCTTATAGGTCAGTGAACTAAAAAGAAGAAAAACATTCTCGAAAGCATAAAAAAAATTCTTTTACTTTATGGTATTTGCAGGGAAACACTGTAGATAATCTGCTGCCATTTTGTAGCTTATAACGTTTTCAGTCTTAATTATGGTAGTTATGGTAATTAAAGTACAAGACAGTTAGACTGTTCAATCCACCAGTGCCAGAGAGAAATCTAAAGTCAGGAACTCACTCCTGGCGTAACAGACTTTCCTCTGAACGGCACACGGCGGTCAGCGTCTTGGGTCAGCCCTGCAGTCGGAATTCGTGGGTGGTGACAGCCTGTCCACCCCCCTGCCTTGCAGCCACTCTCCTGTGATCATCGCTCTTTCTGTTTTTCCTTCTTCCTTTCCTTTTTCTTTAAAGACATGCATAAAAATATTGGGCCTGCACGGTCCCGGTGGGAAGCAGATCTCTAGGCCAGATGATCTGGAAGCAAGATTAGGAATAGCAGAGACCAAGTTCAGGGGGAATTTACCAATTCTCAGCTGCTGTGACCTTCAGCCCCCCAGTGGCACGGTCCCTACCTTGGATTTCCCCCCTTCGGATAGAGCGTGCACATCTACGGTTGAACTCCAGGGTCCGGCCACTCTCTTACTGCCTCCCGCCCCCACCCCGGGCCTTCATGGCCTTCCTCAATAGCCCTTCTCACTCCTCCACCTTCTGCCTCCCGCCACACGCGCCCGGTCCTGCCTCGGAGCTGCTGCGCGCCCCTCGGTCCTGTTTTCCTTTCCTTTTATTGCGGCTTCATGCTCGCAGCTCTGCCGGTCCGTTGGACGATTCACACACACATCTTAAAGAGTAGAAAGCTCTTTATGTCTTTGTCATGTGCTTCTGTGATTTTCTTTTGTCCTATTGGGAAGAAATAAGAACTGTTCAGTTCAACCCAACAATTCATTTTCATTTTCTGGATAGAAACGTTAACATGTTATACTAATAAATAAAAGCCAAAATGAAATTTAAAGAAATTTTTAAAGATCTTTACCACTTACTGTTGATAATAGAGCCAACAGTGACTTAGCATCTGCTCAGTGTCCATACTTTTGGGTGATAGCAGTCCTTAGGGACACTGGTCACCGCCACAGCTGCTTCCCCTCCCCTCCCCCCGAGCCACACTGTGCTCAGCCACAGCCACATGCCTGCTGGATTTGTCCTCCTTTGCCCTGGTGTCTTCCCGCCTGTGTTGGGGAGTAAACCACGAAAAGTTGTGGCTCTTAGAGTCCGTGCTTGGTGCTCATTCTCTGAGCAGCTCCCAGCCGGTACCATGTGGCATGGACCAAACGGGCTCCTGTGGCAGATCCAGCCAGCGGGGCAGTGGTCTGCGTGCCCTGGACCAGCAGGACACAGGCCAGGTGGGAGGCCGTGGCTTGCACCGGAGGGAGGAGATGGCAGCAAGAACCGAGGCAGTGGTGGGAGGGAAGGAGAGGACAGCAGAGCTCCCAGGATTTGGAGAGACCATTTCTAAAGTGCTCCAGACTGCTAAGTTTGGGAGGGTATGCTGAAATCATTCTTTATTTTTCTAGCAGTTGAATTGCAAAGTACTTATTATCGCAGTCAGAATGAATGATGATACTGTGGGTTTCCGGCTTAGGAACAAAACAAAGCCACACTGGCATGAGCACAGTGCTTTGTGCTGAGGTTCGTGAGTACCATCAACGCACCTCACAGGCACGCTCGACTAATACACAAGGGTGCTGCCGCGCCGGGCAGTGGCGAAGCTGGGGATGGTGCTCTCTCGAAGCAGAAAGAGGTTTGGCTGCCCAGGAAACTGTTAAAACACGCTATGGGAGGCTGTTTGTTCAGTTGGAGGAAGTTTGCAGTGGAAAATAATGGTCTCGGTTAGACGGGGCACCAAGCCACGTCTACACACACCAAGTAGAGACTTGGCCACTTCTGACCTATTTTTTAAAATCAGTTTTAATAACCAAACAAGACAGTAATATGAGTCAGAAAACGTAGCTATCTGTGCTGATGAGAATACTTAGAAACCGCCAGATTTCTACTTACCTATACTGCCCGCTTATTGCCGAATAAATGCTATCACAGGCTTCCTTGACACTGAAAAGTACCCCGCTTTGAGGGAGAGTTTGCCTCTCTTTGGGTAAACGGTAAGCAGGGTCAAGCAGAGAAGGGAGGCAGCAGACAAAATGCACCACCACTGGGTGTGAGTTCCATCGTCGAGCCGCTCCTTCTGATTATGCAGGCCAGGCTGCGTGGGCTTGGCGGTCTTCCCGCCTCGCGTGTCCTGCCCGTCTCTCCCCTTCACGCCGCCTCCTGTCAAGGTGAAGTGTTTCTCTTCCCACGTTGGCAGTCTGGAATGCCAGAGATGTTCATCTGAGCGTCACCTGGCCTGCCTGTGTCTGAATGAAGTCAAGTAGTCTTGTCTACAAAGAGAATTATCATATGCCCCTGCAACTGGCCTTTTATTCTGCCATAATTTTGCAGTAAGAGGGGAGACCATTAGAATATTAACAGCATGTCTGAGAAAATATAGGTTTCTTCTCTGCCTGCGTTTGAAACTCATTTCTATTCATCCTTTTGCCTTCAATGCCTCTTTTTTGCATGCAGTTTAAATATGTAATGTTATTTTTTGCTTAACGTTCCTTTATGCTTCTATTTATTTGTTACTACGTAGTTAATAAGTCCAAACCATGGTCTTAGTGCTCAAGCAACTAGGAAAGAAAGAATCATATTGTTTTAGTTCATTCTTTCCAGATACCAGCAATATGTAATAAAAGCCTTTGGAAAAGATTTGGAAATCTTGTACAAAAATCGTACTCAGCTTGCATCTTACCCACGCAGAGTTCTCTAATGATGTATTTAAGGAAAAATAAGTACAGATCTTATGGCTTGTCCTCCATACTCCTTGAGTTAAGAGCATTAGCCGTAGGGGTTTCCTTAAAGATTTAGTAGGGTATATCTCCGCTCTATATTCTGAGAGCTGTCTATGTAACTGAAATATAATTAAAGGTTTTCTTATTTGTGGATCAAAGATTTTTTTAAAGGATTTTCTTAGTAATAGCTTTACCATTTCATTCACAATATTCCTTGAGGTTTAATTATTTTGCTATAATAATTGCTGCTTATTGTTCTATAACATTGCTTGGTGTTACCAGTTAAGGAGATCATTTTGGTAAAGTCCTTTGACAGATGCTCCTTGACTTATGACAGGATGGTGTCCCAATAAACCCATCATAAGTGAAAAATGCATTTAATACACTCAACCTACCGAACATCATAGCTCAGCCTAGCCTATCGTAAACGTGTTCGGAACACTTACATTAGCCTACAGTTGGGCAAAATCATCCAACAGAAAGCCTATATTATTATAAAGTGTTGAATAGCTCCTGTAATTTATTGAATACTGTGTTGTACGTTATGTCAAAATTGCAACTGTTTCACACCATTGTGAAGTTGAACCACCTTACAATTCAGGGATCATCTGTAGTAGTGTCTGTCTTTTTATAAGAAATGAGTATAAAGTTCTGGAAAAGACTGTTTTGGTTTGTTTTTATCATTAATTTTCCTTCTTAACGTTTCAGTGCTTTAGGGATGCAAGGACGCCTGCATGAACAATCAGTTGCAAGTAGCTCACTCCATCAGTTTTTTTAATGGCCTACCTACTATGCAGGTGGTTTCAATTGAGTTAAGAGGTAATCCAGATTGTGACATAATAGTGATATAACCGGATTCTGAATAATAATTGGAGAAAGCACAGCCAGCACTTTGGACGTTTTACTGTGTGCCAGGTTCCTTGCTAACCCTTTATGTGCAATACTTCATTCAGTTCTCACAAAAATCCTACAAGGTAGGCATTGTTATTTCCTGGTTTTACCAATAAGGGAACTGAGGCAAGAGGTTGTCGTTTGCCAGTGGTAACACAGCTAGTACGTGGCCAAGTCAGGATTTGAACCCAGACTGTTGACTGCAAAGCTCTTAACCATTAGTGTGTGCAGCGTCTTCCAGTAAGTTTTAAAGCCAGGCAAATTGGGGAGGAAAGGAACTATGGCCTGGCAATAGACTTGTATCGCACATGAACCAGTGGAACGAGGCTTCCTTCTAAGTCCTTTTTATTTTATTTATTATTATTATTATTTTTGAGACAGGGTCTCACAGTGTCACCCAGGCTGGGGTGCAGTGATGTCATCATAGCTCACTGCAGCCTCAAATCCCTGGGCTCAAGTGATCCTCCTGCCTCAGCCTCCCAAGTTGCTGGGACTGCAGTCATGCACCATGATGCCTGGCTAATGTTTCTATTTTTTGTAGGGATGGGGTCTTGCTCTTATTCAGGCTGGTCTTGAAATCCTGGCCTTAACAGATCCTCCTGCCTCGGCCTCCCAAAGTGCTAGGATTCCAGGTGTGAGCCCCTGCAACTGGCCCTAAATCCTTTTTAAAATTTAATCTATGATCTCTCAGAAGCAAAGTGCTTAAATTGATCAACAAGTGGTGCTTCCATTTATAGTAGTATCTGCCTACCCTGAAGCCCCAGCAGAAACATCAAGTCATGTCTTTGGAGTGTGTGTTTGCTAGTTTACTTCTCACTTAGTAAAATCGGATTTATGTAAATACAACTTCAGTATGTGTTCATACGCATAGGAAACATTGACCGCATTGAATCTGCGAATCCAGTTTGTGTTTATGTATATTAATTTACCTAGTCATTGCTACCATTTTATGCTTCATCACTAGGTCTGATTAAAAGCAACTATTCTTCATAATCCATATGATGATATTGCATTTTTATCTTTAACCCTTTGATTCAGAGTAATGTTCTGTAAGTACCAAACTATTAACAATTGGTTACTTTCTCTCTCTGAGAAGTGATTTAAAGTCACTGGCTTTAGTTAAGATTTTCCAAGAGCAAAGATAAAGTAGCAGCTAAGAACTGATAGAGTTAAGAGGCTGTTCTTAAAGAAGTTTCCACTTTTCCAATAGCATACCTCTTCTGCTATAAGACATTCAGCAACATATTTTGAAGAAAGCTTTCCAGAATGCAGTGGAGGGCTTTGATTCATATAATTGGAAGATCGGGACCTTTCCTCTTATAATTCAAAAGATAATAGTGGAATAATGGAAACCATCTTAGAGCATTGGCACTATAATCCTATCGTTTTAAATGTCTTGTAATACAGAGTAATGTTTATTAATAATGTAAAAGAAACTTTTTTAAATGACTCCGTAAGGATTTCAGAATAAACATAAATATGAAGGGCATCACTAAGTGCTCTACATTTGAGAATGGATATAAACATCTCCCCCAGTTTCAAGAAAGACATTTCACATTTTCTTCCTGATTTGCTTCCAACACACATGGTAACAGGCTGAGTATGGCAATAAAACAGTGACAGGCAGGCAGCTCAGAGGAAAACAGGAATAGAAGACTCAGAATTGCCCGGGGAAGAGAAGGTGGGAAGATCCTCCGTGGGGGATCTCTGGGTCAAGTCCTGCTCTGCGTGCTTCTCAATAACGAAATAACCTCCATCCTGCAATGCCACAGTGCGCTGCAGTATACTATGGGCTTCTTTGTTCCAGGGATATCCTTTCGGCTTTTCTTTTCTCTTTGCTTACCCTGCTGCTTTAGCCCTTAGACACAACTTGACACAATGATTCAAGTGGGAAAAAAAGGTACAAGAGTGTACCTCTTAGGGGTGGGTTCTGCTCATAATAAAAGCATAGTTGTGAATCATCAGTATTAGTATTAAAACAAAGGCAGCTTGGGGCCACCGTGGGGTTCTGCTTTGATTCACTAGCATTTAAATTATAAAAGGGCTGGTAATTAGGGCAGTGCCTACTAAGGGAACTTAAAAGAAGAATGGAGCTCAGAAGTTCTGTTTTTATAAACAAACGGTACAGCATTGCTCAACATAGGAAAGAAGCTTGCGGAGTTGTGCTGTCTCTGATGTGCTCTCAGTTCAAAAAAGCAAATGAATAAAAACAGTATCGGGCACTACCTTGGAAGCTCAGCCCACAGAGCACATCTGAAGACTGCGGTCTGACACGATGAACGTTGGCTCCTTCTGCACGTGCTCACCTGGCTGTCCTAGGTACAGGTGTAGAAGATGGGGTCGCCAATGTTCGTGGGCCTCAGGTGCTGGTGAGCACAGATGTAAAGCTAATTGTGCGTGTATATATGTTTGGGTGAAGCTTCAAAAATAACATCAGAATGATTCCTTAGAAAAAGATGCAAATCCTCGTGTAATCCTTCTATTATCATTCATTTAAAAAATGATGCTTTCTTAATTTAAATAATCTTACTTAAGTAATGGATCATGATGACTATCCATAATAAACTTCCACCAAGCTTTATTCCTCTTATTTTACTTTGTGACATCACATTTTCAAAACACATCTTGTTTTCATTTTATTTCAAATTCACTCAATAATAAATTTGTAAGCAGCTACAATGAGCAGGATCACTTCTTTGAAAATCATAAGTCTGTGTAACTCTTCTTCAAAATGTTGAAATTTGCTTTCTGTATTTAAGAATGAGAAGAGTTCATCCTGGGAAGTTCTGGCTTGCTTCTTTCTGGAGATGCGTTCTTGTCTAGGCTCCCTAGACTCCCTCCCTGCCCATCTCCTTATCTCAGAAGCTGCCTCCTCGGCCGTCCTGGGCTCTGTCCTGCGTCCTCGCCTTTGTCCACACTGTGCACGCACAGTGATTTGATGAGGGTCCCGGCTCTGGGTGTCATCTGTGCACTCATGCTTTTTAAATTTATATTTCCAGCCACAATCTCTTTCCTTCCTCCCTCGCATATCCAGCTGCCGGCTTGACAGCCCCCGTGGATAGATAGCAGGTATCTCAAACTTCACATCTCAGAACAAAAGCTGTTACTCCTCCCTCTCCCCTCACCAAACCCACTGGCCCTCCAATTTTCACCATCTCAGTAAATTAACAGATGGCACCAGGGTGGCTGGTGGTTTTACTCCAAAACCTGGGCATTATCCTTGCTTCCATCTTTCCTGGCACCTGACTCACTGTCCATCAGCGTAGCCAGTTACCCTCACAGCAAGCAGTTCTCAGACCGAGCCACGTGACAACGTCTCCACAGCTGTAACCTCGGCCCAAGGCAGCGCCCTCGCCCCTGCCGCTCGCTCCTGTCCTCTCCGCTCTGCGGCAGTGATCTTTCTGGAGTGGAGTCCGGAGCCGGTCACGCTCCACCCCGGAAACCCCCAAGTCACTTCCTATTAGCCTTTTATGTTTTTGTGGTAAAATGTATATACCTTAAACTTTACCATTTCAACCTTTTAAAAGGACACAGTGGGGTGGTGGTAACTGCACTCACAACATCGTGGGGCTGTCTGCGCTGATCTGCTCCATAAGCCTCACTGCGGGACAGGCGAGTTTATTCTCTCATGGTTGAAAGAGATACTCTGTATGATTTCAGTCATTTCAAACCTGTTGAAACTTGTTTATGACCCAATATGTATGTGGTCTTTCCTGGAGAAGGTTCTGTGTGCACTGGCGAAGAATGCGTGGCCTGATGTTGCTGAGTCCTTTCTATTATTCTTAGGGTAGAATCCGGACTCCTCACTGTAGCTGGTAAATCCCACAGGAGCTGGCCCTGACCAGCTCTAGCATCGCGTCTCTCCACTCTTCTCTTAGCTCTTGCTCATTAACTGAAGCTTTAGTGTAATTGCAATAATGTATCATTTGATAGAATGTAGAATAATTACCATGTATCTTTGTAGAAAGTTTAAAAATATATGGAAAAACTTTTACATGGATGTTCACAGCAGCAGAAAAACCCCAAATGTTATCGTCTGACAAATGGATAAACAAAATGTGGTATGTCCATATGATGGGATATTATTCAGGCATAAAAAGAAATGAAGTTCTGATACATGCTACACCATGGATGAACCTTGAAGACATTATGCTAAGTGAAAGGAGCCAAACACAAACGGCCACATAAGATCGTATGCCCATTTGTATGAAATACGCAAAGTAGGCAAATGCGTAGAGACAGAAGGCAGATTAGTGCTTGTCAGGGGCTGGAGGGATTGGGGAAGAGGAGAGACCATTCAATGCCTCTGGGGTTTCCTTCTGGGTGATGAAAATGTTCTAGAGTTAGTGGTAATGGTTGCATAACATTGTAAATATACTCAATGTTACTAATGGTAATTCTTATGTATATTTTACTGCAATAAAATATCAGTCCAATTTTTAAAACAGATATGGATACAGATAGAAGAACAAACAGAAAAAGCTCATTTTGAGATAGTATTTCTATTGGTCATTAAAAAAAAAAACCCCATAGTTTTAAGACTAAAGTCTAAAGTTTAAAAAAGTCCAGGCGCAGTGGCTCACACCTGTAATCCTAGCACTCTGGGAGGCCAAGGCAGGAGGATCGCTTGAGCACAGGAGCTTGAGGTTTCAGCAAGCTGCGATGACGCTGCTGCACTCTACTCAGGGTGAAAGAGTGAGACTCTGTCCCCCCAAAAAAAAATTAAAAAAGAAGAAACCATAAATGATGAAGACTTACTTTTTTGCATTTATCCAGTGTCAGAGTGCTTGGTATAAAGTGGATAAGAAAAAATCCAACTATTTTGTTTGTTGGCAGACTCCTTTGTGGTACATCTGGAATTCATATGTTGAGTGTTACCATAGATATTTTTGCTTAACCAGTTTAGATTAACAAGATAAAGCTTACACTCCAGAGCTATATCCTTGCCTCAGTTAAGATTGCAAAGAGCTCTTTGTTAATAACTTTGTGTTATTAAAGAACATAACTGGAAATAGATTCATCATCAGGTTTTAATTTTGCTAAGGCTTTATTCAATCTTGGCTTTTTGTTGGGAGAATTGGTGGAAGAGCATAGAAAGCGACGGATTGAATTGTTTATTTGAAACAAATACAAAAGTCAAAGATAAAATATTTTAGTGAAAAATAGTTCAAAATGTCTAAATTGCATGCTTATATTCCAATACTAACTGCTAATTGAATTGCATGTGTCCAAACATAGTCATCAACAAGTCAAAATTCTTGCATTTCCAGTTGTGTTGGAGTTGCCAAAGTGATGTTATTCAGCAGGAAACCAGATGTATTATTTTCATGGGCTAAACTCTGATGAAAACACAAAGCATTAGTCAAATCTTAAAAATGGAAGCCCCGACAGAAAGCACAGTTAGCTCATTTACAATTTGTTCTTCCCTACTATATTTATCTAATACTCATCTAATTATACCGTATAGACCTCAAAGATGACATTTATTATTTTTTTTAATTTTTTTTTTTTTTGAGACAGAGTCTCACTTTGTTGCCTGGGCTAGAGTGCCGTGGCGTCAGCCTAGCTCACAGCAACCTCAAACTCCTGGGCTGAAGCAATCCTCCTGCCTCAGCCTCCCAAGTAGCTGGGACTACAGGCATGCGCCACCATGCCTGGCTAATTTTTTCTATATATATATTTAGTTGGCCAATTAATTTCTTTTCTATTATTAGTAGAGATGGGGTCTCGCTCTTGCTCAGGCTGGTTTCGAACTCCTGACCTTGAGCAATCCGCCCGCCTCGGCCTCCCAGAGTGCTAGGATTACAGGGGTGAGCCACCGCGCCCGGTCAACATTTACAAAATAAAGTTTAAAAGTCATATGTTGTTTTTCACTGTAATAAAAATGCAGTAGCTTTTTTAATCTTGGGGATAAAACCGGTTGAATTTTTAAAGCCATACTTGTGTGTTAAATTAGGTCAAGCTATATTGTATATGTTAGCTAAATAACTAAAATTTACTATTCTATACAAAATTTGAACTGATAATCCTTCACACTATAGTATATATATTTTTTACTCTAAATGGTTGGAAAGAACATAGCATACTTTTTAAAAAAAAGAACATAAGTTTTAGGATCAGACAAACCTGGACTCTAATCTAGATCCAACCATCTGATGGTTGTTTGACATGAAAAAGTATTTATGGATACCTATAGACTTCTTCATCTGTAAAACCCGTACCGGCTCCCTGCCTCCCAAGCCAGCCCTGCCTGAACAGGGCCCTTTGTTAGGAATATTCTCTGGGAAGAAGGATCTTTTGTTTAGCAGGTTTTTAAACATCACGTACTAGGAAGTTGGAGAGGTTAAACAAGTAGATATCAATAGAAAGCAGAACTATAGCTCCGCGGAGTCCAGACGTGAGAGTCCTTGCGCGCCCTTTTTCATTTCTCTCTCTAATCTGCAGTCACCTCCACAGAATGTCCTCTGCTCCCCGCCTCAGTGACACCGGGCATTGCTCAGCGTGCCCCCTGCCGCCATGCCTGCTCAGAGTGGCTCCCTATGCAGACACCAAGGTCCAGAGTCCAGCCAAGGGGCACAAACATTTCTCTTAGGGCAGATGAGCTCCTCTGGAACCAGCTGTCACGCGCACTCCAACTGGCGTGCTGCCTGGAGAGTCCCGTGTGCTTTGTGGCCTGACTGTTCTCTGTGCGGAAGCGAGCGTGCCCTGTACAGAAAGAGACATGAGCTGCATTTTCCTCATCGTTATCCGGCAGGGCGTTTCACTCTCTCCGAAGCCGCACGCAGCCATGGAGCAGTGCGGTCTACTGGACTGGATCCGAAGGCCTGGTTCCAGTTCCCAAGCCGTGTCCGCTTTGCTGTGTCACCTTGAGTGGGTGTCTCAAAGTCTTGGTTGAACTTTTACCGCTTCACCCAGTTAGGAAGGTGAAATCACTGAAGGTGTGTTAGCAAGATGCAGGCGTCAGAAAGGGCACGCACGTCTCCAGAAGCAAGTGTTCACGTGTTAGACACCCGTGTGGCCTGCAGATGAGCTCCTCATTTGCAGCACCTGAGTTGCTCCTCTCTGTCCAGTAAGACAGAGCTCTCCCGTCTAGGTATCTCAGCTATTGTTGAAGGTCTTTAGGGAGTGAGATGGAGGGAGAAGAGGTGGATTTCTGCACCTCAGTCTACTCCAAAGACGGTCGGATTGGACTTTATAGAAACACTTGCCAAACTTTGCGAGTGACCTCTGTTTTCTTTTATTCTTCTATTCAGATTTTCCTACAAATTACGTAATGCCTCATAGGATATCTTACTCATAATGGACACACAGTGCATAATTGTTCAGTTGAGTTGAACTCCAAAGGAGACGTATAATATGAAACTGAACCTGAGTGATGCATGTAATGTAAAATTTAAGCTAAGAAAACAGTCCTCACTCTGAAGTAAATTGCCAAAGCGTAGCACTAACATTATGGTGGAATTCAATAACTTAATGGGATAAGGTAAGAAGTGCCTTTGTAGTCCGGAAAAGTTAAAAGCTTTCCAAAGAATGTGGACATTCCTATTCTCAACTCTTCAGAAGTACTGTCGGAATCCTAATAAGGTATGGGTGAAATTCATTGCAGGCATTCAATATGCTTAGTGAACTGTGGACGGGGAATTTAGTTAAGGCATGTGGGTAGAAAGAATCTTTAATCTCAGTATCATTGCCACAGGTCAACAAAACAATACTTTTTAGTCCTTTTTTGAGGAATTCTCAGCAACATCTCTATTAACCAAAACTTAATAGAGTGGAGGCCGCTTCATATAGCTAGTACACCCCCCCCTCCATTTTTTAACTGCTCAGGTCAAAGGGAACAATAAGAAAACAGGCTTTTACCAGGAACTTATGTGAATGAGTTTCTGCACTATTCTAAAATCAAATGGCATTCAGCCCAATCTCCCATGGCTCCCGTATTTATTTCTACATTGTTTTATGACAATTAAAGCTAAAAATGATGAACCCGTTTCCTGTTTAGAAAAGATTGTCTGCTGTTCATGTTGTGATAAACTTGTACCTATGAACAAGAACCAGGAATGCGATTGAAGTTCGGAGTCCTGCTTCCCGCGAGGGTTCTCTGAGGGCATCTGAGTTAACAAGATGCCCTTTCTCATGCAGGTGTCAGAAATTGAGAGGTAAAACTTGCGTATTTTTCTTGTTCGTCTTTAGATGCCACTGCCTGGGAAAATGCATAGAGAAGAAGCATATTGAATGTGCTTTGCTTTAAAATTGGTGTTACCATGGCAACCAGATGTCATTGAAATTACAGTACGAGTGCCCTACCTTGGAAAGATATGTATTGACAAGACTTTCATGTTTGGTTTGGGGAAAATAAATCTTGAATTACAAACGACCACATTAAAAATAAGATACCCACTTTGGGGGCATTTTAACCAATTTATAAGTTAGACACAGTTCCTTTTATATTAAGGCAAATGAGCTGACTCATACATTTTAGAAGGATTTTAAAGGGTAAGAACTTAAAGGACTCTAATCATGATACGACTTCAGCCTGAAATCCCTGTTCTTAGTAGAGCTTTTCCGAATGTCCGGGGCTGTCTCCATTGATGAGCTTAACTTAATACTTGCAGCAGTTAGGAACTCCCAGGTCTTCTGCTCAATTCATGTGTTACACCTCGTTTTGATGACAGCTGTTGCTAAAGACTCATAGTGTGTAGGGCTGGGTTATTTGACTGAAAATTTAAGCAAAGGAAATTCTTCTCCCTCCGAAGTGAACCACCTTCCCCACACGTGTAAATGAGATGACATTTTCCCGACTTCACCGCTTGGTACAAATAGATAACACTTACATCTCCACGTCGCTTCCCCTTCCGCGTGGCCTGCTATTTTAGCATGCGTGGGACGCCAGCTCCTGTTCAGTGTATGTTTGTCAGTGTTTGCACAGCTGTGCCATGTTCATACATCCTTCTGTGACCCTGTGCGCTGACAGGCTGTTTCAGATTCAGATTTGACCTCTGTCAGGTCAGAGATGTGGTTTTTTTAACTTGCTGTATGATGAATATTTAGTAAGCTATTTGATTATTATAAGTATTTTTACATAGCTATAAGACATTTTATTAACGTTAAACATGTTTACAAATAAATATCCTTTAAAATGTATCCTTTGATTCTGAGCCCTATTCATCTAAGCCAAAGCATGCAGCTTATGTGCCTTCCCAGGTGACAATAAGAAAGTTTTGTCTTTGTGGCCTAGAATCGTTGAGACTAGAAACACCCAAACTTGTTCTCCAAAGTGATAGTTCTTGTTATCCTATTTTTGTGATTCAATAATACTAACCCAAATGTTTTCCTCTGGTTGTACCCTCAGTGTTATACGGTGGAGATCACTCTTGTTGGGCGTTGGAAGGTTTAGGCGCCAGATGACAAGTTGCCTGGTGCTTAGGCACCATGTTGCGCCAACGTAGATACAAACCTTTGCCCTCTAGAGCCGCGACGTCCATTATGGCAGCCGTCAGCCACATACGGCTGCTGAGCATCTGAACTGCGGCCAGTCCGAACTGAGAAGGGCTTTCCTTGTAAAATCACACCAGATTTGAAATCTTACTACAAAATAGAGAATGCAAGATAATTAATAATTTTTATATTGGGCATATGTTGAAATGCAACATTGTAAGTTATATTGACTAAAATAGATGAAGAGTTAATTTTACCTGTTTCTTTTTACTTTTAAAATCTGGTTTCTAGACAATTTAAAATGGCATGTGAGACACACATTGTACTTCTACCTGGAGTTACCCTCGGTAGCTCCCGTGCTGAGAGGCTCCAGGGAGCTGAGGGCCCGGCACCCACTGCGGGGGGCTGAGTGAAGCCACCGGAGCTCACAGGGGCATCTGCTCAGGGAAGAGAAGGGGCAAGTGCCCCTCTAGTTAGATTTCCTGCCCCTCTCAAGTTCATGTCTGTCTCAGATTCATTTAGGGTTAGTTAAATGGGATACACTGTGACTCCATCGGATTTCTGATTTAAATGCGTTTGTTCCTCCAGGTTCCCTAAGGATAGTGAAAATGCTGACTGTAATCATCATTGCAATAGCTAACGATCCCACAGCACCAGGTGCACCGCCTGTCCTACATGCTTTACGTGATAACTCATTCCATCCTCTTGGCAGCCAGAGGAGAAGGCACTGTTATTACCTGCGTTTGCAGAGATGACCCAGGGCGTGGGGTTCAGAATCTGCCCTGAACCCACAAAGCAATCCTCTAAAGTAGCAGCTGTCTTGACTTTCTTAGCACGTCTCTGCTCGCCTCTACAGTAGTATAACAACAACATTAGTCTTTTCTCCAAAACTTAGATTTTCAGTAATTTAACAGCTAAGGCATTCAAATATATCTACAGTCTCAAAAATTGGGGGTCTACTGTAAGGTTGTAAATGATCCCAATCCTTGTTTTCCCCTAAAGTTACCCAAAAAAGCATACTTGAGTCTGCTTAAAAACGGAGATAGTCTAATTTCAATTAAACAGGAAGCGTTAATCCCCTATTGTGTACCTGACTCTGTGCCAAGAACCAGGGAAACAGAGGTTAAGACGACAGACTCCCAACTTGCAGAGAATTCTGCCCGAAAGGCAGATTTCTCCGTGTGTGAGGGCCGAGTGTCCACGGTGTTGTGGGAAGAGGAGAGGACGTCAACACACTTTGGGGTGCAGGGTGGAGACGTAGCATTGACGGCGTCCTTGGGGCGCAGGGAGTGCTCGGGCCAATCTAAACTGGCACACCGCGCCGGTTTCCTTGGGTTTTATTCCTGTCGATCATGGTGCCCGCAGGCTCCAGTGTACGCGCTGTGTGCCCTTGGGCTGCTCGGAGCATGCTGATCCTTGCCTGTGGTTTCAGGTGCCAGCAAGGTCAACCTTGTGAAGATTGCGTCCACGGCCTCCAGCCCACGGGACACAGCCCTGGCTGCCGTCATCTGCAGCGCCCTGGCCACCGTCCTGCTGGCCCTGCTCATTCTCTGCGTCATCTACTGTAAGAGGCAGTTCATGGAGAAAAAGCCCAGCTGTAAGTTTGGAGCTTGTTATATGAAAATATTTCTTAGCATCTGGGTGGCGTGCACGTATTATCATTGTCGTGCATGTGTTCGGCAAGAGGCGTGGCTAAAACAAGCGTCTGTGAGCTGTTGGAGGACAGAGGGCACGTGAAAGTGCAGCTGACCCTTGCACAACTTGGGGCCTGGGGGCACGGCTGAATATCCGCACGTGACTTAGACTCCTCAAAGACTTAACCGCTAATAGCCTACCGTTGACTGGAAGCCTTACCAATCACATAAACAATCAATCAGCACGTATTTTGTATGTTATGTGCATTATATACTACATTCTTACAGTAAAGTAAGCTAGAGAGAAGAAAATGTTATCAGGAAAATCATCAGGAAGAGAAAATATATTTACTACTCACTGAGTGAAAGTGGATTATCTTGAAGGTCTTCATCCTCGTCATCTTCACGTTGAGTAGGCTGAGGAGGAGGAGGAAGAAGGGGAGGGGTCGGTCTTGCTGTCACAGGGGTGGCAGAGGCAGAAGAAAGTCCTAGTGTAAGTGGACCGCACAGTTGAAGCCGTGTTAAGTGTCAGCTGTGACCTCACCGGGGTGGCAGGACTTTATAAGGGAGATTGACAAAGCTGTGACATCCCTATGCCACGGGACAAAAATAAAAATTGTTCCCAGTTCTGGCAACATAAGTACCCTACATTTTGAACTTTCTTTCTTTTTTTCTTTTAATTTCAGCATATTACAGGGGTATAAATGTTTAGGTTACGTATATTGTCCTTGCCCCGCCTGAGTCAGAGCTTCAAGCGTGTCCGTCCCCCAAACGGTGCGCACCGCACCCATCAGGTGTGAATATACCCATCCCCTCCTCCCCCTCCCACCTGCCTGACACCAGATGAATGCTACTACTAAATGTGCACATAACTGTTGATCAGTTAATACCAATATGATGGTGAGTACATGTGGTGCTTGTTTTTCCATTCTTGTGATTCTTCACTTAGTAGAATGGGCTCCAGCTCCATCCAGGATAATACAAGAGGTGCTAGATCACCGTTGTTTCTTGTGGCTCAGTAGAACTCCATGGTATACATACACCACGTTTTATTAATCCACTCATGGATTGATGGGCACTTGGGTTGTTTCCACATCTTTGCAATTGTGAGTTGTGCTGTGTGTCTTTTTATAGAATGTCTTTTTTTCTTAGCTCTTTCAGGTGTCTTAATATTACTCACCACAGAGGTTGCTCTAGTTTGCAGTCCCACCAGCAGTGTGTGAGTGTTCTTACCTCTCCACATCCACACCAACATTTATTGTTTTGGGACTTTTTGATAAAAGCCGTTCTCACTGGAGTTAAGTAATATCTCATTGTGGTTTTGATTTGCATTTCCCTGATGATTAGAGATGTTGAACATTTTTTCATGTTTGTTGGCCATTAGTCTGTCTTCTTTTGAAAATGTCCTTAGCCTGCTTTTTAATGGGGTTGTTTGATTTTTTCTTGCTGATTTTCCTGAGTTCTATATAGATTCTAGTTATCACGCATCTTGAACTTTCTTAACAAATTATTTCATCTTTGTGCCTCCCCATGTAAGAAGAAATAATCAAACTTTGCAACGATAGTAGACTTTTTCTTTACAAATATAAACACTAGGATGGTACCGATCTGCATTACGGCGTTAACGGGGCTGCCTTCCAGAGGAAGCTGTGTTCACTGACGGAATTCTCCTCCCTCGTTTAGGGTCTCTGAGATCACAGGACATTCAGTACCACGGTTCCGAACTGTCGTGTTTCGACAGACCTCAGCTCAACGAATATGCCCACAGAGCCTGCTGCCAGTGCCGTCGGGACGCGGCCCAGACCTGCGGTGAGTGCGGCCTGGGGGGCCCGCTGGGAGCACAGAGGCGTATTTCACTCAGCTCACAGGGAGCTCGCTGTGCTTGGTTTTCTGGTTAAAACTAATGTTGTTAAATTATCCTCCACCATCCCGTTGTTTGAGTGTGTTTGAGTCTCTCAAGTATTAAAAAGAAAATAAGCATCCTGTTAAAATTCTAGAATTTCTCAGCAACTTTCCGGGCAGGTTTGCCTTTCTTGTTTTGAATCAGTTCATTTAAAATCATGCCGACCGTCCGCAGCATAGGAGTCTGTATCCTTTGTTGCCCGGTCAGTTCAAACTGAATGTTACTGTGTCTGTTTCAATGGTTTGGTTTTTTTAAAAAATTTCTTAAAGAAGAGGGAGGTAAGAGGTCCATGACAGGGTTTTCCACAAACCATAATCGCCTCTTGGATTATTGACGGAAATGAAAGTTTAGGAAAGAAATTCAAAGGGAAACCGGTCTGTTACGTGAGCAAATAACGAGCAAAGGCGATACCAGCTTTCCTGGCCACAAATTTATAGTCCTCATCGCAGGTTTCTACACTGACACGTCCCCTCGTCCCCACCCTATGACCTCACCTCCTCTGCAGGCCAAAGTCCTGCGTGGCAAACCACCCTCCCGAGCATTCCGCCCGCGCCCCTTTCTCCCGATACTTGGCATTTCTGTTAGTGAGCACCTGGGAATGCAGTATAATAGCACTGTTTGTCTCATAGCCAGTCTTTGTTTTAAGTTAAATATATCCCAATTAGATAAATTTACCTTCTTGGAACCGACTAGGTTTTTTTTTTTCCAAGAGATTGCAGGATTGAGTGTTTCAGTCTCATGTTGCATATACAGCCATGCATTGCTTAACGACAGGGATACATTATGAAAGATGCGTCAGTAGGCCACTGCGTTGTCAGGTGATTTCATCGTTGTGTGAACACAGTGGAATGTACCTGCACAAGCCTGGATGGTGTGGCCTACGACACACCGAGGCTGCATGGTGTGGCCGATGGCTCCCAGGCTGCAGACCTGTACAGCCTGTGACTATACTGAATACTGCAGGCAACTGTAACACCATGGTAAGTATTTGTGTATCTAAACACAGAAAAGGTACAGTGAAAACACAGTATCATAATCTTACGGGACCACCATCATTGACCGAAACAGCCTTCCGTGGTGCATGGCTATATGGAATAAGAAGTTTTCATCCTAATTCTTTTTCTAGTAGTTATTACTATCTCCTATTTTAGGAATGGGTTAAGGATAAAACACAAGACTTTCTGCATGTGTGTGGATCTAGGCTTGCCTTTGCCTACAAACATACTAGACTCTTAGACAGCTACTGACAGTAACTGTGTGGTCCTTACAACGCCCCCAGACCTCACGTTTCCCTAAGATCCTACACCAGGGACGCTGTCACTAGAATCAGAGCAAGCAGGAATGACTTCTTGAGACATGAACTCTAATTAAGGAAACACAGCTTTGTGTAAACTCTGCCTCACCTTAACTTGGGTCTGAAAGGAAGAAGACACACACAGGTGGCCTTGTCGCAGGCCCTGCTTCCAGAGCGCTGACGCTGGGAAGGACCGCGCTGACGCCGGTCAGCGTGGCGTGTCCTCTCGAGCGCTCCCTTCTTACTGGCAGTGCCTTTTTCTTTTAACTTTTTATTTCCACATGATTTCGGACTTGCAGAAATGTTCAAAGAGCAGAGCAAAAAATTCCCACGTTCCTTTACCCATTTCCACGTTTGCTTTATCGCCCTCCTGTGCCAGTGTGGTATATACACATACAGTCTTTGATTTGCTATTTAAAAGTCAGCTGCAGCTATGACATCCCTTTACCCCTTAACGCTTCAGTGTTTGCTCCCTGAGAACAAGAAAATCCTCTCACATGACACCAGCACAATGATTAAAATCAGGAAATTAGCATCAATTTGATGCTATTATGTAATCTACAGAGCGTATTCAGATTTTCTTAACTGTCCCAATAATGTCCTTCGTAGAAAACACTGTTACACTTAGTTGTCAAATCTCTTTGGTCTCTTACTCTAGGCTAGTTTCTCAATCTTTCTTTGTGTTTCATGACATTGATAGTTTTAAAGGACAGGCCAGGAACTGTGTAGGCTGACCTCAGTTTGGGTTTGTCTGATGTTTCCTCAGGATGAGATTCAGAAAGACCTAGAGAGGGAGGCTGTGTCCTCAGGGCACTGTTTCAGGAGGTGTAGTGTCCATCTGTCCCGGGCCTTGTCAGGTTGGCTACGGTCACTTAGTTAATTAAGGTGGCGTCTGCCAGGTTTCTCCGCTGTAAAATTGTTGCTCTCTTGATAATTAATAGCTACCTTGTGGGGAGATAGAGACTATGTACATGTCCTGCTGCTCCCCAAATTTTCATGCAGCAGTTCAGCACCTCTGATGCTGCTTACCTGGATCGGTCAGTGCCATGATAGTTAACAAACGCTGGTGTTCTAATTCCATCCTTTCCACGTTCACTGGTTGGCTTCCTACGGTAAGAAGGAACTTCCCCTTCTTCTCCATTTATTTATTTGCTTTGATTAGTTTAGACCTGTGGCCTGTGTTCCATGTGTTGCAGCCCTTTGCCATCGCTGTTTATGTTGATGTTCAGATGCCCCCAGGTTTGGCCAGAGGACGTCCCTTCAGGCTGGCGGCTCATGTGTCATTGTGACATGTCCTTATTATTCTTCTAGCCCTTCCTTACTTCCTGGCATCCAAAGAAGTTCCAGGCTCATCTGTGCTTTCCCTAGAGTCAGCCATTTCTACAGTACCTTTTGCTTTTAAATAATTTTGAAATCTCCCACAGTGAGCATGGCAGGGCTGTAAGTGGCAGTGGATCCAGGAGAGCTCACAGGTCAGGGCAGCGAATGTGCAGAGCACCCAAGCCAGGGGCCTTGCTTCGGCAGGACTGTGACGCAGGATGCCAGGTGTCTATCCTGCTTAACACCGGTTTGCCATTGCATCTCAGTATTTGACACTCAGTTTTAAAAAGGGAGGTATTAGTTTCACAATGTTTTTTTCCCTAAAAAGTAAAGAGAAATTTCTCATGGAAAATTTGGATACACAAACATATATACATATAAGTAGATGTATCATTTCTTCAGGTCTTTTCCTCTCTCCGTGTACGTGTGTCTTTGTGTCTGTGTGTTTTATATGCTTAGGGTTCTACAAAATCAGAATTGTATGTGTGTATATACATATGCATATAGAGTGAGAAGTCTAGAAGGTTGTTCACCAAAATGTTGACAGGGTTTATTTCCAGCTTATAAAGTTGGAAAAGATTTATTTTTAAATTTCTTAATCTAATCTCTCTCTTTGTATTATTTTTTTCTTCAGTAAGCTTGTATTAGCTTCGTAAGCAAAAGTCCGTATGACTTCAGTGGACGTGATGGTTTGTAAAGTTTGTGCACATATCTACTTATTCCTCAAGTTGCATTCCTAGCAATAAAAAGAAATGGCATGTCTGGGTATCGAGTTAAAGGATTCAGACTTTTTATGTTCTTGTCTGTGTTGCTGGACATCCAACAGGACAATCACCCTCTGCCTCCTGTCATCGGCAGGGTACGAGTCTCCTTCGTATGACCTCTCATAGGCTGCTTTATTACTTTTTGTCATTTTTTTATTGTGGTAAAATACATATAGCGTGAAATTTACCATCTTCACCATTTTTAAGCGGACGGTTCAGGGGCATTAGGTACATCCTCGTAGCTGTGCCACCGTCACCACCGTCCACCTCCAGGACTCTCCATCGTCCCAAACTGACACTCTGCACCATTCTGCACGTGTGTATGAGTTTGTCTATTCTAGGTATTTCATATAAGTGGCTCACCATTTTTTTTAAATAAGAAAAAAGAGAACCTCATGCCCCTTTTCCCCCAAAACGTCACCCAAAGGGAAATAGCTAAATTCCCAAGAAGAACCGTGTTGAACTGGGATTAAAGAGAAAGTTCCAGAGAAAGGCACTGTGCTCACACTCTGCTGGCTTCCCAGGGCCTGTGCACTTGATCCCGTCCTCGTGCTGTGACGAGGCCTGCGGCACCGAGCGGGCGGCTCTGGGCTGTGGGATGCATGCTGCGGCCACGCTTCAGGAGAGGTAACCAGCTCCTTTCAGTCAATAACTTCACATTCCCTTGTGCAAATGCGCATGCTGCTGATGTACCACTTTTCACGTGAAACTATGGGAACGTGTCTTTTTAAGTATTATTAATGACATTCCGGATATTGGACGGGGCCACTCTTTGGCGAGAATCAGGCAGGTCTCTGAAGGTGGCTAATATCCAGTTCAACATTCTTTATACTTTGCTGTCCATTAATTTGATTTTTGTCTTGTATTTGTGATTTGTGACCTCTGTCATCTCTAAGTAATTTTTAACATGCCATGTACTCATGACACAGTATTTTAGAATTTTAGGACAGCAACCAAGGAAACTCAGTTAAGACCCAGGAAACTGCATGTTTGAGACACTGGATTAAGTATAACTGTATTAATTAGAAGTAGGTGTAAAAAGTCAGTCTTAAAGTAAGTGCAGTATTTTGACTTAGTGTATTGAGGTGAGTTTATCACAATAGGAAGCAGCAGAATTCTGACTCAGTAAATTGCTATTTCATCTAGAAGACTTAGAAGTATGGCCGACATGTGCTTTGTGGAAGTGTCTTTCTCCCCGCAGAGCACTTACACACCTTTTGAACCTGTGTGCAGAGGCGCCGGCCCCGTCGGGGAGGCGATGCCCGCTTTCTTCGGGTCCCTCTCGAGGTCCGTCTGCGGCGAGTTCTCGGATGCCTGGCCTCTGATGCAGAACCCCACTGGTGGCGACAGCATCTCTTTTTGTGACTCTTATCCCGAACTCACTGGAGAAGACATTAATTCTCTCAATCCAGAAAATGAAAGCTCAACATCTTTGGATTCAAGTAGCAGTCGGGATTTGGTTGGTGGAACTGTTCCAATTCAAGCTCACTTGGAAAACTTTACAGAAACTACTGATTTATCCAGATACAGCGCCACGCCGACAGGACCAGCACTGACTCAGGACGCGCTAACCACTAGAAGCCAGCCGGAACAGGAGAGTGGCGCTGTCATTAATCTGTCCGCGCACCCGTCTCTCCAGGTAAGGCAGCGGCTGATTGACTTACGGTAGACCACCACACCGGAGCTCTCTTCGAACCATAAAATTTCGGGGAACTTGATGAGATTTTCCATGTTTCATAATTTCTTTTATGTTGTAGAATATGTTTTAAAATAAATGTCAAGAGTCTTTTTTTTTAACAGCTTATCTAATAAGTCTGTAATGGGCTGCTGTGTTCTTTTATTCTTCTTTGTAAATCCGACTACTTAGCACAGCGCCTGCTGCCCCTTCCCTGATGGAGAGGGAGGAGCTGGTTATGGGGGCGTCTCCAATGATTCCTGACCTTCATTTCTGCCTGTGAAAGCCTCACGTCCCATCCATTCACTGCCGAAGTGATTCGAATTTAGGTTTCCTAAAGCTACTCCTTCCCCTCCCTCCTCATTGACTGCTGTTTTTTGGATCACTCTGCCTTGACTGATTGGTTAATTTGGTTGGAAATTGATTGGTGTTTGTGATCTGAGACCAAACACGCCACAGGGCCCTCCCAGGTGGAAGGGTTTGAAATCAGGTGGGGGGAGGCAGCGAGCACAGGGAGAGGGGCTTTCTGGAGTGCTGCAAAGCTGGAGGCAACAAGGCTTCAGGGACAAGTGGGCACTGTCTCCCTGCTTTCTCCTCCAGGTGAGGACCCGGCCTTTGCTGAATTTGACTTAATGTTTACAAACATTTCCTTAAATGGAAGTGCATATATTGTTAGTGTAAGTTCTTCTGGAAAAGGTGTCAGTCTTGAGTATAAAAGGGCGGAGTCACAGCTACAGATCAGCCCCAGGCCCCCTGCCCCTCCGCTGCACAGACAGGGTGGCTCTCGCTTCTTGTCCCCACCTGCCCCCGTCGGGGCCTTGGGTGCAGAGAGACAGCTCCGCACCTGCTCCTGAGTGGGGCCGCCGTGAGATTCTGTGTCCTTGCCTGATTCTGTCACAAACTTAGCCTGAAGTCAGAGGGTAAGTGCAGGTGTGTTCCTTTCAGGATCAGTACGTAGGCTATGTGTTGATCTAAGTCTGCAATACTTGTTTTTTTAACTACAAAAAAATTCTCTAGAGAATTTATAGAGGATTCTACAGAGAAAACATTTGTTAGCTTTCGCAGGGAAAATGTTGGTTTTGTTCTCAAAATGGTGAAAATGTGGAAGAGAAAAGAAAAGGGAGGAAAAACAAACAAATCAGGCAGTTTACAAACCCTAAAATACGTGCCTCTGAGCTCCACGTGGAGCCAGGAAAGACTGTTTGCAGATCTTGTTCTTTTGGGCCATCCCATAATCTGTAAAATTTTTATGATAGTAAATAAGAAAAGACTTAATTAGTCTGGTTGAGTGGGTAGGTCTCAAGAATGGACTGTGCCTCACAAAACTCAGGGACTGAGAACGCCCTGCAGCCTGGACCAGGGCACAAGTCCTGCACACCAGCAGAGCACCTGCGTGAGGTGAGAGGGTGCAGAAAATGGGGTGGGGGTGACTCCTACCCCTCCAGCAAGGGAGGAGTCGAATGCCCTGCCAGCTACTCTAATTGGGTTACTTTCACCCACACCTATCAGACGGGTGCTGCACATCTATCATTAGGGGAAAGTTACTCAGGTACTGAGTTGTAGGGTTTATAAGCACTGTTATCACAGCTATATGAATGTAAAAAATTTTAAACATATTTTAGTATATAGGATTGGCATACAATGACATATTCATTTTCAAAGACAGTCAAGGTAATTGTCATCTATATAAAGACACTTTCAACTCAAATCGTTATGAAAAGAAAGTTGTAATTACATCTAAAATGAATCTGATGAGAAAATGTTACATTCAAGTTACATGGTGTAATTTGTTAATGAAAGGTTTCTATTAGCTTTTTGAGAGTGTTATAATTATTAGATAATTTAGGTAAATCTAAGTATGACATTCTGAGTCCAGAAAAGCAACTGTTAAAATGTAAACCATTTCAATTTTTGCCCTACAATTAAAAACAATAAATAATATTGAGCCCATTTTAAGAGATAATCTTTTCCAGATCCTGAAAACCACTTTCTCTTTAGTTGTGCTTACTTACCGATCTGCAAGAGGTAGTGAATGAACCTTCGTCTTCAAAAGAAAACAGGAGACAGCAGCAACTGCAGACCTCTGGGGGCCGGGTCTGCTTCTTTATTTCAAGGGTCAGCCAAGGGTTTAACTCAGCTAGTTTTGTTCCGTTTTGTTTTCCAATCTACTAATTTTTAAAAAGCAATTCACATTTCCCCCAACAAGCTAGTTTTCCAAGGTAGGGAACACATTTACTTCTCATAAAGAATTCGATTTCAGCAGCTCAGTGTTATGATTATTAACCGTTCCACGCGTTCATGTTTAGTTAGCTTGGTCGATGACATGGGCTCATTCGTACGCAGTGCAGCAAAGCGCTGTGTGTCTACGTAGGAGATGTACAGGGAGCAGCTCGAGCCACAACAACACTGTTGTCTTTACTTGGTGCGAAACTGTGATTCCAGTGCATGATGCATTTGTTTCCAAAACTGCATTTTCACACACTCGTTTCCTTGTGGGTGGTTTAAGACCACCCAGAATCTGACGATGATAGTTACGGTTCAGGATAAAGCAAATAGGTGTAAGAGCCTTCTTTAGTCCATGTGACTCAGTTTTAATCGAATTCTTCCTGTACTCATCTCTCTAGAAGGAAACAGAACTGAGGTATTTGGGAGAACGAAGCCAGCCTGTTTACTTACAGGAAAAGCTTTTCTTGAGGTGGTTTCTTAAGCAACATTTTAAATGTCGACATGAACAAACAAAGAAGGTTAGAAGAGATACTAGGGGACCTGGGTTCTAGTTTCTCAGTCTATTGAAATCTCTACTTTTTCCTTGTTGGCAAAATGAGATCATTTGCTTCTCACAGGAGGGTAACGTGGTCATTATTATCACGTCAGTTGATCAACATGTTTGATAAAACTGTACCCTATCATTGAAAGTATTTCAGAAGCTTTTATTTCTAGATAATTTCCTTAGAGCTAGAAACTTTTTTTGCATAAACTTACCTGATATGTCACCAATGCCAAATCTGTGGTAAGGTCGTGAAGGTTAATGCATGAAATTAAGGTTTTACTCACTTCCAATGATGTTTAGTTGTCTGATGCCCCCTCCCTCCCTGAGATCCAGGCCCTTTGGGATAAGGGCAAGTCTGAAGCTCCGCTGTGCTGAGAATATTTGCCCCATGCAGACGGTGACTATTCCACGGAGAGCATTATAAGAGAAATCTCATTCCCAACTATTTCTAAATGTTCTTCAATAGTTTAATGGAAGTTTTACGTTCAAAGACTAAATTGGCAGATAAAGAATGGCACTAACCATTAATTATTTTTGTTCTTTGGAAAAAGGGATGAAGAATCCTAAAATCTTTACCTACAAATGTGTTAAAGGAGCACAACACGGAAGAGACAAGCTTTAAATGTTTGAATGAGGTTGAAAATCAGCGAAAGAATTGTTAATACATCGTGACTGTTATGGGTCACATTAGCATCTTTGGAAATATTGGGTGACTATGAGTTGTTAACTCTCCGAGTACATGGGTACCTCTGGATATCTGAATACTGTTGAATGAGTTACTTGTCCCTATGTTATTAAATTCATGTATACCATTAGTAAAAGTTATGCACAATAATTTTTTACAATTACAATTAGCAGGTTTAGTTTGTAAGGTATTGTTTTTACAGCTTTCCTTCTGTTTCTGTTTTTAGGAAGCTTAAAGGACTTGCTTCTTTCCGCAGTAGAAGTGTGTGTCTGGAGCCCAAAGGACCCTCGTCTGTTAGACTTAAGGACTAAGCACCGTCGGCATGGCGCACAGCTTCCGGGGAAAAAATAAATCCGAACCAAACTGACGGCATTTCAAGCCTTTCAACCAGTTGCTTCTGTGCCAGGCCAGCTGTAAGCTGAAACCTCTGTGAATAATAAGAAGACTCCAGGCAGACTCATGACACTTTGTGTCTTTTCTATACTAGAACCGTCTCTGCCTCAATAGTGACTTCAAAGACTGAGGGGTTGAATTTGCAGCCTGCAAGATCGCGGACGTGTAACAAGAAACAGAAGTGCATTCGTGCTTATTTTCATGGTGAATGTGGTTTTGTGAGACTGAAGACCCAGTCTCAGTATAAATTTTTATTTACATTTTCCTTCCAGAAAAGTTTCATATAGCCTATGAAATGTCAGATTAATGACCTTAGTTTTTATCTGGAATGGGTTCGAAAGTGAGTGTTTCTATTTGACAAGGTCACTTTTTCATCATCTAAACTGATTAGCTTAGGTGGTTAGAATGGACTTCATCTTGCCTGCCTAAACCTTGGGCTTCTTAGATGAAGTTAACTGACCTAAGAATCAGAGGAGAACAACTCCTTTCCAGAAGCACCTCTTCTACCCTCAGCTCTGTCTCATGAACACCCTCTGGTGCTGCAAGACGGGCCCGGCTTAGGGAACATTGTCAGGAAAGGGAGGCCCGTCGCCCTGAGTTAAAAACCACTTAATGCACATATCATGGAGACTTGTATGCAAAGGCTAACATATTTATGTGAAAACTAGTTAATATAGAAACATTTGTTACAACTGTCCCTGTACCTGAGCTTAGAAGAGCCAGAATTTCTTTTATAGAAAAGTGGTATTTATGAACACAGTGATCTTTTATTTGCATTGCATCCTATACTAAAGGCTTTAGAAATCACAGTGTGTCAGGTCCCCTACTAATGAAGTAGTCTTCAGTGAGAATACTCTACATACTAGAACCAGGAGAAAATGCACAATTTGGGGAGGGGGGTAACTGCCCTGTGACTGCCATGGTGTAGTTTGACCATGACATCTGTATTGTTCCCTCCAATCTTATAAGGTCAGTTAGCACGTGATCTCCTTTTTAGCCAGTAATGTTGGATTTAGGAGAACGCTGCTTCTTTTATTAAGGTGCTCCGTCACCTACCACCTTGGTAATTTACACACTAGAATTGTCTCTAGAGCTAAGAAAGAAATTAATCTAGTTCAGTCATGAAGCCAGCGATGGCTCATTTGCTCTTAATCTTCATGCCTTGGAGAGGACTTAATTGAGCAGGATTTTTTTTTTCTCCTGCTTGAACCTACGTGATCAGATCTGGCCCTTGTCTTTTAACTGCCTTACTGTTAGCTCTGTCACCTTTATATTAATACTTAAAAAAGAAATAGGCTTTTGAACATCAGTATGTTAGAGTGCACTAAGATATTTTGTTTTGGAATTACCCTGCCCAAATTAATGTCATTTATCTAACATTTAAACTGAATATTGAAATTAACCAATATTTCCTAGGACATTTTTATTTCCTCACTTATTTCCCATGGTTTTCTCTCTTTGTAAGACAGTAGACTACTAGGACGAGCCTCTTCCTTGTGGCCTTTTCTCTATTCATGGTTTTAAGTTGCAGTGTGCGGATACTAGCTTGCCTGCGCCTGGCACTTCTTATGACCTCAGTTCCCTTACGTGAAACAGGAAACTAGCGTGTCTCATGGCAATCCACAGCCCTTCATGTCTACCTAGTGCTCAGTAATCGTTTGAACGACTTTTTCTTTTATCTTTTCATTTTTTTTTAGCATAAACCAGTAGTTCCTAAGCTTTGGTGGTCACCAAGTCTTATGAGAATTGCCTTTAGCACATGCATGTAAAATACTTAGGATTTGACCACAAGACAGCTATGAAAATACAAGTAGAGTTTCCTCGAGTGACTTCACTGTAATTCACATATGTGCCATTGTTTGCAATCTGATCACTTCTGTTATGACAGAGGGATGATCGAAGTAGGCCAGGATTGTATTCCTTTGTGTAACCTGAATATACTTTCCATATGTAGAGCCCTGATTAACTTCAAAGACAAACGCTTGCTGGAGAAAGCCAGATTGATGGGAATGAGACTTTGGCCCCAAACCCTGAAACATCACTTTTGATCAGTAGAGAAATGCTTAGGGTTGAAAATTGATTCCACTGGATACTGCATTCGAAAAATCCTGGGTTATTTGTATCAAGACTGAAGACATTTAATCACCACCTATTCTAGAAACACACAACAGTGTTGTATTTTACATTCTTTGTAAATATTTGTGGCAAAAAATTCAGTTTGCATTTCACATTGTTGGAATATCCAACAACACTCGATAAACTCAGCTGCCAGAGCGCTGATGTCAGGAATCTGCGTGGTAATACGCACGGCCGAGTGGGCATGAAATAATCACTGTGGCTTTCATGCTGAAGAAGCTCGTTGACAAGCAGGAGACAAGGATTTCAAGAGCAACCAAGTAAAGTCATGGGTCTTCTAATGTGTATATGGAATATATTTTTTAAATATAGACTTTTCTACCTTAGATAAAGTGTTAATTTTGTTATTAAAAAAAAGGAAAGGAAAAAATATCCATCATTACTTTAAGATAGCTTGAATCAATTTAGATGTCATCATTACTGTTTTGCATACTGGAATTTATAAATTTGTAAATTATCATTTTCTTATACAAATAGTTTTGTAATGCCTTTTTTTATTTGTGAATAAAATTGTTACCTGGTATTCTTATTTACATGTCCAGTAAGAAAATGATTGGTTTTGTGGATGCAGATGTTTCTGTTCTTGCCAGAAGTCCACGCGAGGGTTGTGCAAAGCTCTGCTCCCTAGGA
This sequence comes from Lepilemur ruficaudatus, assembly GCA_963574885.1. Classification (NCBI taxonomy): domain Eukaryota; kingdom Metazoa; phylum Chordata; class Mammalia; order Primates; family Lepilemuridae; genus Lepilemur; species Lepilemur ruficaudatus. Next base: position 49,980 of record CAUYRT010089407.1, read on the forward strand.
TAGGACCTCGCGGGCCCCTCAAGCTTTCTGAGGGTGATTTGAAACCTGTCCTAGTGGCCTAGTCATATTTCTCAGGCATGTCAAGCTACAGAAAGGTACTCCTCGGGACCCTGGGACGCTTCGGTATCAAGATTTTATCATGATCTCTTCATTTTTTTCCTTCATTTTATGACACAGAGAAGGAACTAAAGAAAAACTGGTTTTTGTTTATTCTTTTTGGAGGTCAGCGGGGTGTCCTGCGGAGGCGAGGGCTGGAGCGAGGAAGGAAGGAACTTGCACAGAGCAAGGATGGCCACCGTGATTTTCTTTTTTCTTCTCTCTCAACCTCTTCCTTCCTGTCCTTCCTTCCCCTCAGTCAGGCTTTTAAGGCTATTATTAGATTTTGAGAGAGGACTTTAAACTTACTGGGAAAAAAACTTTTTTGAACGTTAGGTGACACCATGCTTTCTCCGCGGGTGGGTCTCTGCCGTTAAATGACACTGGATTCGCGGAGGGAAGGACAGTGACTTCTTTCCCCCTTCACCACGCCTCCACCCACGCCCCGGGCCCTCAGTTCACGTGCACTTTCCTGGTGTCGTGGAGACCGGTCGAGCTCCCGCGTACCCTAAACCCATCGACTCCCTGTGGAAAACAGCTCAAAGCTTACGAGCTTCTCACAGGAGGTCTGGAGCATTTTATATTTTCATTATATTTTATGTGGTTATATTTTCATTATAACCACTATTAAGATATCTATGCAATTGGCCACTTATTCTGAATTTGTCCCATTTTAACCTGAGAAGGTACTGTCTGATTTCTTAAAAACAAATTTGGCCCCCAATGAGGTATGTAAGTACAGCTTAAATTTATCATTCAGTCATCTGGAAACTAAACAAGGGCTTGAGAATTTCCAAAATCTTATCAAACAAATTTCAGTAAGGCCTGGCGTGTGATTATAGACATGCAGTTATGCCCATCAAGGCCACGGTTCGCAGCAGCATTAGCTACGACACATTTCAGCCAAAGGACGGTCGAATGGTTTCTGCTCCGAGATGGAGCCGGCCAGCGTCGGGTCATTTCGTAAACCACCAGTGGTATCTGAATTGGTGCTATTTATGGCTGCTTTCAACTTAGTGTCTCTAGAAGACTTGAATTTTCAAAATTTACTAGCAAAACCACTTTTTCTAGAACCATGTGTCGTCTCCTGAAGCAGGTTTCATTTATTAGTCTGCAAAGACAGAGGATACTTTTTTCCTTCATTTCTAATGGCATTAGCTGTTCCTACTTAAGACAGGAATAGCTGTGTTGTTAGTTTTGTTTAGGGTGGAATTTAACCAGCAGAACTATGCAGAGGGATTTTCCTTGCCTGGGTTGATTATTTACAGTAAATACAAGATCTACAGAACACTCTGCTGGCAATCTTTTAACAGCGGGTTACAAGAGGCGGGCTGCCCCCCAGAGAGGCACACGTGACCGCCTCCGTAGATCAGATGCGAATCTTGCCTTCGAAGTGCCTCTCAGAAGACTCACTCTAACAGGAGTTTAGATGTCTCCATTTCCTATGTCGGTCCTTCATTCATTCATTCAACGTGCATTTACAGGAGTTTAGAGTAGCTGCTGGGTTCTAGCTGCACTGCCAGGGCTGCAGCAGGGATTAAGAAATATGAGGGAGACAAGCCTTTTAAGTACTGATAAAACAGGTCTTAATTGTAAAAGATGCAAGTGCAGGTTCTTTGGGGGGCAACCAGGAAGGAAGCTGGGAGGGAAACGTGCTCTGAGCTCGGCTCCCATGGCGTTCACCCTGCAGGTGGAGGGAACGAGGGAGCCAGAGCTGCAGGTGGAGGAGAAAGTTTTCCCTGGAAAAGGTTTTTTAATGCAACATTAAGAAACACAAACCCTAACGGAGAAGATGGACAAACCTGACGACATTCGGGTTCACAGCTTGTCCATTCCAATAGTCACCACGTCCCAGCTGAGAAGACAGACCACACAGAGGGAGAAGGTATTTGCAAGTACATAACTAATAAAGAATTGATATCACTGTCGATGAGAAAAAGAAAAAAATAAACTATTGAGGTGGTGGATAGTAGCTCTAAGAAAAAAGTAGAGTAAACGGTTGGGGCTTGAGGTGGGGAGTCGCAGAAGCTGAGATTTTTTAAAAAAGATCTCTGAAGCAACTGTGGAGGACTGTTGATATCTTATTTAATCCGAGGCGTGATTGTATAGCTGTCCGTTTTCCATAGGGTTACTCTATAGTAACAGAGGACACAAGAGAGGCTAAGCAGGGACGATGGTGAGGGCGCAGGCAACTGACACTGTGCGGTGTGGCGGCCTGTTGGGAATTGCTGAGCAGGGGACAGGAGACACTGGCTGGAGGGTAAGGCGAGGCAGGCGGCTTGGGAGGAGCCCCACGCCCCGCAGAGGCCCACGCCCACGGCTGAGAACTCACCACCGAGACTCCATGCATGTCAGAGTCACAGGCCAAGCCCTCTTCAAAGACATGCTCTAATGCTTGCAGGAAAGAAAAGGTATTTGTTTGATCTGTCTGTTCAAGTTTTCATTTGATTTTTATGGTGGCAGGACAACCTGGGCAGGGCATCCAGAGAAAGCCAGCTGTGACACTCGTCAGCTAGCTTCCTGACATGCCTTTAGCAGGGCCTGGGCAGGAATTCCTCCTGCCCGTCACCAATCACCAGCCACACTCCCGGCCTTCGAGCACCCAGAGCCCTCTCCTGGTAGGGGAGTTGGCCTTGGAGCACCCTGCTCAGAGATAGGCAGCCACCAATCCAGTTACAGCCTCTACCTTGGAAACGGCCCGAACTGCCCACAGGTGCCTGTCCCAGCGACTGACCACTCCGGGAGCCCCCCAGTCGGTGGTGCGGCTGCCGGGCGCAGGGAGGCCCGGGCGCCCTCTGGCCCCGTGCAAGCTATAAAGCTCTGTGTTTTCTCTTTCCAGCAGGTAGGCCGGGGCAATTAACCTGATACCAGTCATCTTAGCACGAGGTGCAGAGAGGAAGAATTTCTCCTTTGTTGTGGCTTCTTGGGGGGCCTTCGGCGCACATTCCTGTGAAGTCCCTCCAAGCGGCAGGCCGCGTGCGCCCCCTCCCCGCCCTGCCTCTGCCGAGGCGCTGGGGCTTAGATTACCACCCGCAGCACCCTGCACTTTCCTCTCAGACGCTGCCCAGGCTGTCAGCAAACAAAGGGCCCTCAGAGAAGGCGGCCCTTGGGCCTGCAGGGGGAGGGCCGAGAGGCGCAGGCCCGTGCACCTGCCCTGGGCACTCGCGGCGGCGCTCTGTGTGGGCAGGGGCAGCGTAACCCAGGTTTAGTCTGGGCCTGAGTGTTGACAGACCCCCCTTGGCCTCATAGCTGTTTTGATGGCGTCCTGGGGTCAGGGCCAGCCTCAGGGCATGTGGCTGGGGCAGGTGCCTATGGCCTGTGCTCAGAGGGCCTATTCTTGGGCTCATGCCTGGCTTGCTGTCATCCTCTTACAATGCTTCATGATTTTTTAAACAAGAGATCCATATTTTCATTTAAAATTATTGGAGCCCACAAACCATGCAGTGGGTCCTGCATGCCAGGATGCTGGCCTCCCCCGTGGGCAGGAAACACGGGGCCCGGTTGGGCAGCGGGTGGGCAGCACGGTCACCTGAGTGGTAAGAGCAGGGGATGAGCAGATCGGGGGCCATGGAAGGGCAGAGGGAGACAGGTGCATGTGCGTCTCCTCTGGGGTGGCGCTGGCATTTGGCTCACTCATGTCAAACCTGGAGGGGCACCCTCTGCCATGTGCAGAGACATCGCCTCCCCTTCTGGCCTCTTCCTCTCCCCTGCACCAACCAGCTCATGTTTCTCATTTCAAACTTCTCATCATGCTCACTGGGACCCAAGTTCTAGAAGGATGCTGGACAAGCTGTCCACGTGAGTGCAGTCACACCCCATCTAGGGGACAGGAATGGGCCCCACTCCCCCAGGGTTCACTGAGTTTAAAGCATCTCAAATCGCTGTAGCCTACAGATGAGAATGAAATCTCCTTTGGAATGCCTGTCATTACCCAGCCAGAGGAAACCAAATGCTTTCCTAAGTAGAGCAAAAGTACCCAGCCGTGGTGTTAAGAAGGGCAGGGAGCCCCTCCAGACTTAAGAAGCCCATGGCATTGGTGATGCGCTGGGCCTGAGGTCCAGGGTCTCTCAGGGTGTCTAACTGGTTACTTGTGATTGGGCTTGGACTTAAACCTACAGAGCCAATCCGGGTAGGACAGGACCTTACAGGCCTACCTTGTTCTACTGAGCTTCACTTTATTGCTACTCACGATGGTGCATTTTTTACAAAGTGAAGGTTTGTGGCAACCCTGCATGGAGCAGCTCCAGCAGTACTATTTTCCCAACAGAACGGGTTCACTTTGTATCTCTGTGACACATTTTGGTAAGTTTGCAATACTTCAAACTTTTTCATTATTATTGTATCTGTTATGGTCCTCTGAGATCAGTGATCTTTGATGTTCCCATTGTAATTATTTTGGGATGCCACAAACTACACCCATATACAGTGGTGAACATATAATGGTGTGTGTGCACTGACTGCTCCACCAACTGGCTGTTCCTCCATCTGTCTCCCCTCCTCAGGCAAATGACAGTGCTTCCTGACACACGACACTATTGAAATTGGGCCAACTAATAACCCACAAAGGCCTCCAATGTTCAAGCAAAAGCTAGAGATGATTAAACTTGGCGAGGAAAGCACACAGAAAGCTGTGAACAGTTGGGCCTAAGTTGTGAACACAAAGCACAAGTTTGAAGGTAATTAAAAATGCTCCTTCAGTGAACACAAATGATAGGGAAGGAAAACAGTGTATTGCCGTTACGGAGATAGTTTTAATGGTCTGGATGCGAAATCAAAACAGACACAACATTTCCTTAAGCCAAAGCCTAATCCAGAGCAAGGCCCTAACCCTCTTCAATTCTGTGGAGACTGAGAGACGTGAGGAAGCTGCAGAAGAAAAGCTAGAAGCTAGCAGAGGTTGGTTCATGAGGCTTAAGGAAAGAAGCTATCTCCATACCATAAAAGTGTAGGGTGAAGCAGCAAATCCTGATCTAGAAGCTGCAGCAAGTTATCCAGAAGATCTAGCTAAGATAATTGATGGAGGTGGCTACCCTAAACAACAGATTTTCAAAACAGCTTTATGTCGGAAGAAGACGCCATCCAGGACTTTCCTAACTATAGAGAAGTCAATGTCTGGCTTCAAAGCTTCAAAAACAGGCCAACTTTCTTGTTAGGGGTTAACGCAGCTGGAGACTTTAAGCTGAAGCCGGTGCTCAATACTGTTCTGAAAATCCCAGGACCCTTAAGAATTACACTAAACCTACTCTTCCTGTGCTATGCAAATGGAGCAACACATCTGTTTACGGCATGGTTGACTGAATATTTTAAGACCACTCTTGAGACCTACTGCTCAAAAAAAAATTCCTCTCAAAATACTGCTGCTCCTTGACAATTCATCTGATCACCCAGGATCTCTGACGGAGATGTACAAGGAGATTCGTGTTGTTTCCATGCCCGCTAACACAGCATCTATTCTGCAGACCATGCATCAAGGAGTCATTTCAACTTTCAAGTCTTATTGTTTAAGAAATACATTTTGTACGGTTATAGCTACCATAAAAAGTGATTCCTCTAATGGATCTGGGCAAAGTAAATTTAAAATCTGTGGGTTCTACTGTGGGTAAAATGTTAGCAAACAGCATCGCAGTCTACAGGAAATATTTCATGAAAGGAAGAGTCAATTGATGTGGTAAACTTCATTGTTGTCTTATTTTAAGAAACTGCCACAACTCAGACCTTCAGCAATGACCACCTTGATCAATACCCAGGCAAGACCCTCCAGCAGCAGAAAGATTACGACTCACTAAAGGCTCAGATGATCGTTAGCATATTTTAGCATTAAAGTATTTTTAAATTAAGGTATATACATTTTTTAGACGTAATGCTACCACACACTTGATAGACTACAGTATAATATCAACATAACTTTCATGTGTATTGGGAAACCAAAAAATTTGCATAACTTGCTCTATCGTAATATTTACTTTATTGAGGTGCTCTAGCACTGAGCCTGCAGTATCTCTGAGGTATACCTGTATATATAATTAAGTCCTGAATATAAATATGTCAATATGGGAAAACTGAGACCCAGAGGGGAAAAATAACTGACTTAGAATATTTCCATCAGCATGTTACCATCACCATGAACCACCAATGTATTCGTAGATCACATAATCTGTTTCAGGCACCGTGTCCCCCACTTCTCCTGCAGTAACCATCGTGGCAGCAGGACATTTGGGACGCAGTAGTTAGGAAGTGCCAGCAGCATAGGGATTCAGTTCCAGTCGTCCCACAGCTGAGATCCCTCTCTGGAGTTATTGACCCCTGACGTGGTTGTTTCTGAAGCTGTTGGTTCTAGGTGGGATCTTAGATCCGAGATTGCAGACACGTGCAAAGTCTGATGTGAGATGTGTGAAGATCAAGTAAGGTTCCTAGATCAAGAATACCCGTTGTAAATCTGTTGAGGCTCACTTGTTGCTGGTTCAAAATAACTCTAAAGATACTGAGATAAAGGGTTATCATGAAACAGAAGGGAAGAACAGTAAGAGAACAATGTCCAAAGGGCTGGAATCGAAGCCAGATGTTGAGAGAGACTAAATATATGAAGGATGCCATTTTATGAGGGCTGACTTGGGCCCTTTTGGAGAGAACAATCCCAGTTTTATTTTTAAAGATCTTGCAGGAAGAGAACTCCCCCACCCCGCGCCTGTCGCCACACACACCAGGAAACTGTCCTCTGTCCCTGTCTCACACCCCAGGATTAACTGTTGGGAATCTTTTCTTGAAATCTAACTGCAAGCCCTTCCTCTAGCATTACCTGACATGCATCATGTGAAAGAGGAGAAATGGGGCTGTCCCCACCGCGATACAGCAACGCCTCGCCCACAGGAACACGGTCATCGCGTCTGTTTCCCAGCTCAGCGGTCCCAGTTATTTTACGTTTAGTCACAGGTCGCATCCCTGGTCCTTCCATCAGCTTCAGTGATGCTGGACCTGGAGAGGCTGACAAACGGCCCCGTCTCAGGCGGGACAGGCCACAGCCCCACGGCCGAGCCAATTCCCTTCGACGTCGCCTCGTCCTCGAGGAGACTGGGGTGGGCGGCTGTCCATGAACTGAAACTAAATCGGCCTCCCACACAGGAGGAGAAGAGGATGCGAAAAGCAGAGGCGATAATTAAGGGCAGTAAATAAAAGGAGGTCCCATGCGGAAAAAACGCAAGCTATTGCACCAAAGAGGACGAGAATCCCAAACACAGTTATTAATGGCAAGGAGATAAAGTATCTGGAAAATACAAACACTGAAAAAGACCTCAGGGGAGTGGAAGAGGCCAACAAATTATATGTGAGCTTGCAACGCGATCCGGCCGAACGACCACACGGAGCACGCGTAATTCTGAGTCGCATAGCTGAGGTCTCGAGTCATGGGCCAGGGAAGCGAGAAGTCTCCCCACGAGCCCCCGGAGACCACGGCCAGGCCCCTCAGATCTGGTGGAGGGGTTTAGACGAGACGGAGGGAACTGGAAAGAAAGCGACCGCAAAGGCGGGGGCGGCAGGGCCTGTGCGAGAGCGGGGCTAGGCGCAGCGAGGGCCCCGGCAGGGGACGCGGGAGACAACCGATCAACCGGTGTGGCCGCGGGCGCTGGGGCGGGGCTGTGTGAGGCCAAGAGTCTCAGAGCCATCGGGTGGCCCTTCATTGGGTGGACAGCAGGATGGGGCCTGTGCCGCAGGCCAGTCACGACCCTCTGGGAGCTGGGGCCTGCTCGGTGGGAGAGCGGCTGCGGGTTTGAACAAGCCTTTCCAGACCTCGCCGCCGGGACACTACCTCTCAAGGACTGCGCCGCCGGTCCCCACCCTCACCAGGACGCTGACAGTTGTGACACGCGTCATGCTAAAGACTGTTCGCACGTGTTGCCCACTACCCCCGACGCCTGGTCTTTCTATAATTCCCTGTGGTCTGTTTTCTGCCCACATCTTCACAAAAAGCCAAGAGAAGAGCTGAAAGCAGTGGGAGGCACAGGGAGCAATAGGAAGGCCCGCCGAGGGGCGGGGGGAGCCCGGGCCGGAAGGCTCGGGCAGGAGAGCACGGCCCTTGGTGGCCCTCGGTGGCCCCCTGGCAGCACAGCCCTGCGGCTTTCAGCAGATGCGCACGGCGCCCCTGTGCCCAGCGTGCTGGACGCCTACGGTGTGAAAGACAGACAGCACGAACTCCAGCCGCCCCGCGGGAACAGGGAGATGGAAGTGGAGGTCCGTGACGTGAGTGAAGTGGCCGCCCAAACCAACAGGGAAGACACGAAGGGGCGGATGCCCTGGGGGCTCTTATAGAAGTAGCGGGGCCTTCCCCGGGCAGACGAGGGGCAAAGACAGCCAAGGAAGAGGGGGCAGCTCTCCAAAGGCTGAAGCATAACGTTGGGATGAAAAGCAGGGACTCTGGATTTGAAGCTGTGTGGCCCCCGGCAAGCTCCTTAACCTCTCTGTGCCTTAGCATCCCCATCTATGAACATGTGAGAGTTAAAGGTAGTACCACCCTCCCAGAGCTGTTTGGAATATTATACATGTCAGCATATGTAAAACCCTTAGAACCTCACTGGCACACAAAAGTACTGATTAAACATGAGTGACTTTCTTCCCACGTGTTCAGAGAACCTAGAGAAATTCAGTCCAACTGGGCGGGCCCATGTTATGGGACTGACCCACTGAGTGAGGCCGGCCAAGGACACAAGGGAGGCACCAGCCCTGGGACTTTCGGAGAGTTAGATGAGAAACACCTTTCTAATTCTTGTTTTACAGATTAAAAAATATATTACATTTTTTTCATTATATTTGAAACCATTTTCCAATTACATGAAAACTAAAATTAAATCCCTGGTATTTTTCTATTGCATAATCCAAGAGCTGTAGGGAGCTATTGCTTAATCATGTATTTACTTGTGGCCAAAAGGACAAACAAAAAACAAACGCCAGAGTTTAATGATTTGGCTCACAAGATGCATAAGGCGAGGCGGCCTGAGGACAGAAATGAGTCCTACAAAAACAGGTTGCCCCAAATGGTAACATTAGTGGTCAAAGCAAAAAGAATTGCCATTTTAAAGCATACGGAATCCTTCGCCTGAATGAAATTTACCAAGTGCCCAGCTACTCTTTCAAGCTTTGGGGCTGGAGGAGACAGAGAAGGTGCTTCAAGGCCCAGGAGAGGCAGACGCCCGGGGCTGCCTGGGGTCAGAGGGGCACGACTCCCACGCCGGGGCCACGTCTGCCCAAACCTCTAGGGTAAGAGCCACAGATTTGTTTTTTTACTGTGGTGACACACACATGACATCAAACTGACCATCGTGAAGGGCACAGCTCGGGCTTATTAAATACACTCACAGTGTTTTGCAGCCATCACCACCATCCATCTCCAGAGCCTTTTGTCTTACAAAACTGAAAAACTCTATGCCCATTAATAACTCAGGAGCTACAGATTTTTTAAATTAATAATAAATTCACCCATGCTTCTTAATAATGTATGCGTCCCCTCCCAAAACCCACGCTTTGTTAAACTGACACATTATAATTATACATATTTGTGGGGTACCTAGTGAGTTTTGATGCCTACAATGTATATGATCAAATCAGGGTGATCAGTGTATCCATCACTTCAAACATTTATCATTTCTTTGTGTTGGAAACATTCAAAATCTTTTCTTCTAGCTATTTGAAAGTATATAATAAGTTACTGTTGACCATAGTCACCCCAAAGTGCTGTAGAACACTAGAAATTTTTCTTCCCATCTGGCTGTAATTCTGTATCCTTGAACCAATCTCTCCCTATTCCCTACCCATCCACTTCCCAGCCCAAAGCTGCATTTTTCATAAGAAAGGGACTGAAGGGTACGGCCACTCTGTACCCTGGGTCCCCGTGGAAGGGCATCCTGCTTCTCCCTCCTGCTGGCTCTTCCATGGAAGTTGGGATCAGGTCGTGGCCGGTCCACGGGTATGGGTCAGCAGCCACTGTGTGCTAGGTCTCTGTTCTTCACCTTCCTGCAAGGTCCTGCTCCAGGTGGTGACCCCTGGGTGGGACTGGCCAGCTCTCCCTCTTCTCCTCTCAAACACGCGACGGCCCTCCCCTCTTCTGTCCATCCAGCTAGAGGAAGATGAGAGATAGGGCTTGGAGAGAGGTGGACCCGTCAGGCCTCAAGCCTCAGCCACATGCTTCAGCCTGATTTCCAGATTGCTTTGGAGCCCAGTGAATAATGATGCCCTGCTTGGTTTCCTTGGGCATTGTATTTTGTGTGGAGGCCTCCTTCCTGGAGTTTCTGCCCAGAGACAGCTGGGCAAAGCCAGATCCAGTATTCCTGTGTCTATGGCCGTCATAGCCTCTTACAGCATCAGAAGCTGAAACACGCATAGGTCCCAGATCACAGCCGGGCCCTACCATCCTGGACGTTGCCCCTCCTCCATCACCTGAGTGCCAGTGCCAGGGACAGCACAGGGACACGGCAAACAGCTGGGGAACTGGACTCATCACCGCCAGGCACCCGGGCCCCATTCCTCATTCCCACATGGGTCTGGCTCAGCAAACCAAATGCCTCCCAGATCGGCTCAGAAAACTCTGTCTTGCTGTCTCATGACCACTCCACCCACTGAGCCATCTACAACTTGGAACCAGATCGCTAACGCTTTACACTGGGCGGTGGTAATGACTATGGTGAATAAGCGTGTGACATGAGGCATGATGCGTTATCAAGGCTGGGCACAGACAGCTGCCACCACAGGCCCAGGACGGCCTCCGCCCAAGGCCTGCTAGGTGCTCCACATGGTTAATATACAAGAAGTGGATCTGGTCCCGTGAATGCCTTCCTGGCCTCTTGCAAGGTTAATATGACTTCCTTTGGGCCTCTCTTATGCCACTTTCCATGCAGGCGTCATGAAAACCCATAAGCTACTGTATCAAAAAATGCTGAGGTTTGGGGAGGCAACTCCAGAAGGGCAGGAGGTCTCTGAATGACTGATGATCAGGTTGGCGGTTTCCAGGCAAAATGCTGGATGTCCTGATGCCTTAAAGGTAGGGTGACAACGGAGAAGGACCCTTCTGCTGACTGCAGCAGCTGAAATGTAGAGTTAAAAAAAAAAAAACCTCAGAGGTCAGGAAATTTGACACTTGATTTCAACAGCAGCGCTGCCTCTGCCCACACAATCCCACTAACCATCCAGGGACAGGCTGAAGATCCTGCCAGACGCCACTTGAAAGACAGTGGTTAGCTGTGTGCTAAAACTGCAAGTCGGCAAACTGGAAGCCTTTGATAAACATTTGACAACGCAACTTCTGCTGAACTCTCCTCTCTCCACCTGGATAGAGTGCAGGGCCCGGGTCCCCTCGGGTAGATGGGGCAGCTCGCATCCACACCGGCCTGGACACAGCTGCGCTCATGGTCAGGGCACCACCGATCTCCACTCCGTGAGATCCCAGAGGCTGGGAGACCCTTCCCAGCACTGTTCAGCCAGTGTGTGCCGAGCAGTTACTCTGAGCCTACTGCATGTGGCAACTTGACGTCTGTTGGGCATCAGTCAATAGCTCTTTGGCGAGGGCCTGTCATGCCAGACGCTGTTCTACGGCATGCTGGGGATACGGTGATAAATAAAACGGCGCTTTGCCGTCGGGGGGCTTGCACTGTAGGGCAGGGAGACATCATCAGCTCTCCACACAGACAGACAAATGAGATCAGTTCGGCGCGATGAGTGGTGTGAAGGACACGGCGCAGGGCGTGCGAAGCAGAGCGGCACCAGTGCGCAGCAACAGTGAGGCAGGAGCAGGAGGCGCTGGGCTGTGCGCTGGCCCCTTGAAGCAGGAGCCGTCACGTGGAGATCTGCGGGGACAGTGTTACAGGAAGAAGGAAAAGCAAGTTGGGGGCCTAAGATGGATGTGGTTGGAGCCCCAGGAACCAAGCACGAGATGATGAAAGACTATCTGGGAAGAAGGCACCGCCGCCGGGGCGGGCAGGGTCACGAGTTTGGATTTGACCTGGCCTCGCTCTGCGTCCCCACATAGGTGTCACAGTAGGCGCGAAGCATGGTCTAGATGAGGCGGACTGGTGCACAGAGACAGGAAGTCATTTATGTACCACGCACGTGACCACCGCATACCTCGTTGAGCTGAGTTGGAATCCAAACCCAGGTTCCCCAATCATAAAAATCCACGTCCTTGCCGTTATGCTGCACTCAAAAGACCTAAGATGACATTAACCTCCCTGGACAAACAAACCTGGCAGATGTGAGTCCCATTGTAAGGTAACAACAGAGTGCCAGGTGAAGCTGCAGTAACTGGTGTCTGGTAGGATAAGTCAGGGGAAGCTTCGCGGAGGATGCAAACCCGAGGTGGGGTGCAAACCGTGGAAGGGATTTGTGGTGCGCTGGTAAATGTGTAATGACCAGCTCTTCAGCAGGCAACCCCTGACTTGCAATGTTTGCCAGTTTCCAAGGTGTAAACACTCCCTCCACGGCCAATTCAAGTTAGCAAGGTGATGCCACTGCGTACAGAGAAGGGAAGAGGTGCACATGCTGGCTCTTGTGAGCTGGGCCGAGCCGGCTCCAACACACCCCTGGGGGGAAGATGCCTTGGCCAGGGCTGCACAGTGCCGGGCTGGGGGCACGGACAGTAAAGCCAAACAGACGAGGTGCAGACCAAGTTCTGGTGTTTATTAGCTGGATGATCTTAGTAACCTAACCGCTCTGTGCCTCAGTTCACCTCCCTGTAAAATGGGAACAGCAACAGTACTATTCCCATGGTGAATAGTGGTTATAAGGATTAAGAGAGTGAATAAAGTACCTAGGAATATATTTATCTAAGGAGGTAAAAGACCTCTATAGGGAGAACTATGAAACACTGAGAAAGGAAATAGCAGAGGACATAAACAGGTGGAAGACCATACCATGCTCATAGGTCAGCAGAATCAACATTGTTAAAATGTCTATACTACCCAAGGTGATCTGCAGACTCAATGAAATCCCTATTAAAATACCATCATAATTTTTCCCAAACATAGAAAAAATAATTTTACGCTTCATATGGAACCAGAGAAGACCCCGTATAGAAAAAGCAATCCTAGGTAATAAAAACAAAATGGGAGGTACCAATTTACCAGACTTCAAACTATACTACAAGGCTACAGCAATTAAAACAGCTTGGTACTATCACAAGAACAGGGACATGGACCAGTGGAACAGAACAGAGAACCCAGATATAAAACCATCCTCATATAGGTATCTAATCTTCAACAAAGCAGACAAAAACTTACATTGGGGAAAAGAATCCTTATTCAATAAATGGTGCTGGGAAAACTGGACAGCGACATGTAGAAGACTAAAACAGGATCCATACCTTTCACCTCTCACAAAAATCAACTCATTCTGGGTAACAGACTTGAACCTTAGGTGTGAAACTATTAGAATTCTAGAGGAAAACATTGGAAATACTCTTCTAGACATCAGCCTAGGCAATGAATGTATGAAGAAGACCCCAAAGGCAATCACAGTATCGACAAAAATAAATAAATTGGACCTGATCAAATTAAAAAGATTCTGCACAGCCAAAGAAACTGTCACGAGAGCAAACAGACAACCTACAGAATGGGAGAAAATATTCGCAAGCTACACATCCGATAAAGGGCTGATAACTAGAATCTATTTAGAACTCAGGAAAATTAGCAAGAAAAAAATCAAACAACCCTATCAAAAAGTGGGCAAAGGACATGAACAGAAACTTCCCAAAAGAAGACAGAACAATGGCCAACAAACATATGAAAAAATGCTCAACATCTTTAATCATCAGGGAAATGCAAATCAAAACCACAATGAGCTATAACTTATCTCGTGAGAATGTCCTTTATTAAAAAGTCCCCAAACAACAGATGTTGGCATGGATGTGGAGAGACAGGAACACCCCTGCATTGCTAGTGGGACTGCAAACTAGTTCAACCTCTGTGGAAAGCAATATAGAGATACCTCAAAGAGATACAAGTAGATCTACCATTTGATCCAGCAATCCCATTACTGGGCATCTACCCAAAAGAACAAAAGATACTATATAAAAAAGACACCTGCACTCAAATGTTTATAGCAGCACAATTCACAATTGCAAAGATGTGGAAACAACCCAAGTGCCCATCAATGCATGAGTGGATTAATAAAATGTGGTATATGTATACAATGGAGTACTATTCAGCTATAAGAAACAAGGGTGATATAGCACCTTTTGTATTTTCCTGGATAGAGCTGGAACCCATTCTACTAAGTGAAGTGTCCCAAGAATGGAAAAATAAGCACCACATGTACTCATCAGCAAATTGGTTTCACTGATCAACACCTAAGTGGACATATAGGAACATTCATCGGGTATGAGGCAGACGGGAGGAGGGAGGAGGGGATGGGTATATACATACATAATGAGTGCGGTGCGCACAGTCTAGGGGATGGTCACGCTTGAAGCTCTGACTGGGGGGAGGGGAAAGGCAATATATGTAATCTAAACATTTGTACCCCCATAATATGCTGAAATAAAAAAAAATGTTTAAAGAGGAAAAAAAGTAAGTTAGTGTATATGTAAAACAAAAGAGAATGTACATACAAATTATTAGAATTATTATTTTTTAGAAGTTCAGAAAGAGTGATGTCAGCAAAATGGCAGAATGGGCACCTCCAAACTGCTGTCCCTCCACAGGAGCATCAAAACAGGAGCAGAAACCACCCAGCACTCTGGACATCAGTGAAAGGTTCACAGAACAGAGTGAAAGATGGATCAAGAAAAAAGCAGGTAAGAACGGTAGGAAAGTGCTGTGGTGTTATGACTCGCCTTTGCAGATGTACCTCCCGCAGCTCGGTACTGGCCTTGAAGGCCCGCGCTGGCGTTCCCAGGGCGACACGCTGGACCCCAGGTCCAGCAGTGGCAGAGGGACCTTATTCTCGGTTTGTTGTGCTTGTCTATTCTGACCTGTCTAGGGCCTACCCGGAGGACACAAGGAACTTGTGTCTGTTTCACTTAACATAACTTTAAATAAATCGGACTCCGACACTTGGAAGGGAAGAAATAACTTTCTCATGCCCACCTTAACCAACAGCCATGCCCTCTGCAGCCGGGAATAGCCCCGGCCTAAGGCAAGGTGAGAGGACCCTCCATCCCAGTCATGCTCATAGAAGATTAGTTTGTTTAAGTGAAACATGATATCGCATGTTAATTTTAGAAACAGCCAGTAATATTCATACTTCATTTAGGCTTGTTATAAATAGCCACAGTGAGTTGTCCCACTCTGAGCCCCAGTGCCCTTACTGCAGAGCCAGGAAGGAAGGATCCTGTCGATAGATCCGCACCAGTACTCAGAGGAGTCACTGCATTCAGCCCTTGTGATGGCAACAGTCAGCTGGGGATAATGGAGAGTATATTTACAGAACAAAACTGAATGCTCTGTACTCTAGAGTGAGGTGGACGGATATGCCAGAGAAGTCTATACTTTCCCAAGTTCTTTATCCATTTTTATTTCCCCATGACATGGGAATATCTCTCCTCCAAGTTTCTAAATTTTGTCTGCATCTCTCTTTGAGCACTGCAGAAATTTTCCTGATGCTGTTTTGTGTGTCCTGCTCCTTCTTGCTCCAAGTAATCTGTGATAAAAGGTTTAAATGTAATTTAATTTAATGTAATGAGATTTCTCGGTTTAAAGTTATTTTACTATTTGGCTTCTACTTTTCCTATATATTCTATAATCCCTTTTCATCCTCTCCTGCTTTCTTTTGAATCTATCAAATAATATTTTAATCATTCAATTTGTCTATCATCTTCTTATAAATTATTTTACTCTATTTTCAGTGGTTACATGGATTCTTTGAGTTATTAAAGTAAAATATAAATGAGTTCTTTGTAAGTATTTTAGACAGTATAAAAACTTAAAACGATTTAATTATGTTAAATTCCCACACTCAAATTTGGCATTATTATTTTTATGTATTTTGATTCTATGTTAACATTAAGTTCTACAGGACATTGTTTTTATAGTCAATATAAATTTAGATTTACCTTCCTCGTATATACTGTTCCCAATGCTATATATTCACTCCCGTGTTTCCACACTTTCTTTTAAAATTATTTCTCTCCTGCCAAATAACTTCCTCTGGAATTTTTTTTTTTTAACGTCTCGTTCACTTTTATTTCCTTAATACTCTCCCAACACTGCACATATATTGCATGCACTAGTGAATAAGGCCTTGCTTTTAAGGAAGATCTCCATTTATAAATTTTCTACTTTTATTTGCCTGAAGATGTACTTATTTTACCTTTATTTTTAGAAGATATTCGTGTTCAATATAAAATTATATATTGGCATTTAGTTCATATTATCACTTTTAAAATGCTGTTCCATGTCCCTGGCTTCAACAATTTCTATTGAGAAGACAGCTATAAGTCTTGCTGCTGTTCTATGGAGATAATGCTTTATTTTCTCAGTTTCACTTAAAATTATCTCACTGACTTTGGATTTTAGCATTTTTACTCTGATGTGCCTAGTTTTATATCCCTTAGCATTTATTGTCCTTAGAGTTTGTAAATCTTCTTGAACCTGTGATTTGATGTCTTTAATTGGTTTGGGCAAATTACTAGCCAATAAATATTTACTGCCCCATTCTCACCTTCCTGCTCTTCTGGGACTCCAGTTACATATATACAGTCATTTTTGCTGTTTCTCTTGTGTCATTTATGTGTATTTTTATTTTTTTCTCTCTATTATTCAATTTTGATATTTTCTACTGACTATTTTATAGTTTTCCTAATCTTATCTTAAACTGTTTTTCTAATTTGCTATTAAATCTACATATTGGGCTTTTAATTTCTTTCTTTTTTTTTTTTTTTTTTTTTTTTGAGACAGAGTCTCACTCTGTTGCCCAGGCTAGAGTGCTATGGCATCAGCCTAGCTCACAGCAACCTCAAACTCCTGGGCTCAGGCGATCCTTCTGCCTCAGCCTCCCAAGTAGCTGGAACTACAGGCATGAGCCACCATGCCCAGCTATTTTTTTCTATATATTTTTAGTTGTCCAGTTAGTTTCTTTCTATTTTTAGTAGAGTCCAGGGTCTCACTCTTGCTCAGGCTGACCTTGAGCGATCCACCCGCCTCGGCCTCCCAGAGTGCTAGGATTACAGGCGTGAGCCACTGTGCCTGGCGTGGGCTTTTAATTTCATATACTATATTTTATCTCTATAATTTCTATTTGTATCTTATTTTATTGACTCCAAATCTCTGTGGAAATTTTCTTACTTGTCACCTATTTTGTTGAAAATATTAAATACCAGTATTTTAAAGTCTGTTTCCCTTGATAACTAAGGATCCATGTGGTCCGTTTTTGTGGCTTTTGTTCCCCTCCTTTTTTGTTTGTTTAATTTTGTCCAGACTCCTGGTATACCTAGTAATTTTAAGTGAATAGCACACAGTTTGTATTAAACTTTATACAGATCACTTAATGCCCTGGCTGGTTCTCTCTTCTTTCCCAAAAGGGTTTATTGTGAGTAGATACCCTTCATCCAGTCGGTTTGAGACGGTTTGAAGGTGGGTTCTAGAGTGTTCTGAGAGCAGGCTTGTGTCCTCACTCCTACTCCTCACCAGCGTCCATTCCTTGTCCTACCAGTGGAAGGTGGGGTGTCTCTCAGGCTCCCTTCTATTTGGTGGGCTCAAAACTTCTGTGCTCAGCCAGATGTGACTTCTGAAAGCTCTGCTCTTCTCTATTCCTTTCCTCCTGCCCTCTTAACTCCTCTGCCTAAAGGTTATCAAATGTCTTAGGAGGAAGAGCGGCACACGTGGTTTTGTATACTTCAATGCACTTCCCTGCTCTGGCATCTTGGTCAATCCTCACCTGACTGCCTGTAGTTTAGGAGTCTAAGTTTAATTTCCCCCCTCCAGGAGGCTTCACAAGGCTCAGTGTGGCTTCCCAATCTCCAACCACTGATTTCTGCCTGGCTTCTGAGCCTCCAAGCCCCCCGCACTTACCATCTGCCAAGTGCCTCAGTGGGAAAAATCCCTGCGGCACCGTGGCCGCATCTCAACACACTTTGCCTCTCTCTCAGATCCTGGCCTTTCACGTTCTGGTTGGCTTAGTAGCTTTTCTAAAGCCTTCAGAGAGATTTGGTTTTGTATTTTCTTTCCATTTTGTAACTGTTCTCAGTGGGAGCATTGGTCTATAAAAAGCACTTCCCTAGTGGAGATGGAAAATCCAAAAGTCGCTTACAGACTCTAACTTTTATGATCAATATTCCGATAGTAGTTGCATTTCCTAAAAATTATCTGTGAAAAGTCACCTGCTTTTCAGGAAAGACAAAACCTCTCTCTCTCTCTCTCTCTCTCTCTCTCTCCCTCTCCCCTCCCCCCCCACACACACTTTATTTTTCTATCCCTGCCCATTTGCCCAAACAATCTTTCCTCTGCCTTCTGTTACATTCAGCATGTGATGCTACAGTGGGTTGTAATTCATGCTTTCTTATAGGAAGAGCCATTACCTATTTCAGGTCTGGGCTGAAAATTAACTACTCATTTTAAAGAAACATGGATGTTACTATACCATTAACTCTTCCCTCATGGCTGTAAAGCTTAGCAGTATGGCTTAATCGTTAGACTTCTAGTAGCATGAAGAGTATGACTCCTAAATTGTACTTCTGGTAACATAAGCAGACTCCCTAACCTTAAGCCTTAAGCCTGCCGGTACTGGATTCTCTGCAGCTCCAGCCAGATCCACTCTACAAAGCCATGTCCCAGCTGCCATGACTACCGAATGCTGGCACTTAACAGCTGCATCTACTCTGGACATTGCCCTCAGCTTTAGGGAACCTCCACGTCCAAGTTTACACCACCACTAAGGAAGCTGATCATGGAAACAAAGGCTTGGGCTCTGTGAGGAGTTGTCCCAGCTCAACAGGTCCCATGCATTGGCTGCGGCCTTAGTTAAGACCACATCGAAGGTCAGCTTTCCCCCTCCACCTAATTCTGATTTCACACTTCTTTACAGGTTTGTCTCTTGTGATCACACCCAAAAAAGCCTTTTGCATATCACAACCCATGTAAGAGTTTATTTTCAGGGAACCTAAAACACTGACCTAATGTTTGCTACAATCTGTGTCTATTTTCTGTTCCCCCCATTAGTTTGATGTCCCTTGAAATAATGTCATATTCAAACCCAAGCTGATGACATCCAACTGCCAGGGTAATTTGGTTCAAAGCAGGAAGAAAAGTTGATAAAGAAATCATGACATGCCCACCTAAGCTAATTTTTAATTAGCTCAGCTCTGGAGTTTACAAGATAAACACAGTAGAATGAACAACAGGGATTAATTGAAGTTAAATGTCTATTTCCCAGCTTTGATAATGAGCCTGTTATAAAAACAGGCACATAGGAGCATGTGGACTGAACAGATAGGAGCTTAGGATGATGGGTGAAAGTTTCCATCTTGCTATTTGTAATGATTTCTGGGCTCAAAAGAGCACTAATAATAATTGGCTTGCTTTGCTCCAACCTTCTGGAACTCATGAGATTCTGGCACTCCACCGGAGAAAGATACAGAGCAAGATTTCACTTTAGAGAAAATTCAAAATTAACAAGTAACCAAAATACTTATAATTAACAAGTTGACTAAAGATCGCTATAACTCTTGCTATTTGTTGTCTTATAATTCTGACAAGGCGCAACTGTTTTTCATTGATTTGTGCAAGTAATTTGAACACAAGGAAAGTTAGAGTCATTGCAAACCTTTTGGTGGAAATCTCTGGACATAATGATGGATGGTTGACTCAGGAAGCATCAATATTTCTATAGATACAAGATTTACCTTTAAGCAGCTTGTAAAATGCCCTTTTGTGCTAAATGCCAAGTGGCCTATATTACACAATGGGCTTCATTTTCTTTCAGTGTTTCTTTTTTTAAAATTCCTGCATTCAGTACACTTTGAAATCTATATTCCTTTTTTACTTTTTAATTATTATGGGTACATAATAGTTGTATGTCTTTATAGGGTACATGTGATGTTTTGATACAGGCATACAATATGAATTGGTCAAATCAGGACAATTGGGGTACCCATCACCCCAGGCAGTTATTTCTTTGTGTTAGGAACATTCCAGTTCCACTTTTCTAGTTATTTTAAAGTATACTCTAATTTATTGTTGATTATTGTTTCTTTGTTGTGCTACCAAATATTGTCCATTCCATCTATCTGATCGTATTTTTGCACCCATTAACCACCCTCACTTTATCCCCCACCCTCCCTGCCACATTTCCCAGCTTCTGGTAACCATCATTCTACTCTCTGTCTCCATGAGGTCAATTGTTTTTCATATTTACTTCGCATCTATGGGTGAGAATATGTGATGTTTGTCTTTCTGTGCTTGGCTTATTTCACTTAACATAATGTTCTCCAGTTCCATCCACATTGTTGCAAATGGCAAGATTTCATTCTTTTTGTGGCTGTATAATATGCCATTGTGTATATGTACCACAATTTCTTTATCCACTCATATGTTGACGGACATGAAGGTTAATTCGTATCTTGGCTATTGTGAATAGTGCTGCAATGAATGTGGGAGTACAGATATCTTTTCAACATACTGAATTCCCATCCTCTGGATATATATCCAGCAGTGGGATTGCTGAGTCATGGTAGTTCTATTTTTAGTTCTTTGACAAACCAACATACCATTTTCCATAGTGGTTGCACCAATTTACATTCCCATCAACAGGGTACAAGGGTACCCCTTTCTCCACATCATCTCCAGGATTCCATTATTGCCTGTCTTTTTGGTGAAAGCCATTTTAACTGTAGTGAGATGACCTCATTGTAGTTTTGATTTGCGTTTCTCTGATGACTAATGATGTTGAGCATTTTTTCATATACCTGTTGGCCATTTGCATGTCTTCTTTTGAGAAATGTCTATTCAGATCCTTTGACCATTTTAAATTAGATTATTTGATTCTTTCCTATCAAGTTATTAGAGCTCCTTGTATATCCTAGTAATTAATCCCTTGTCAGATGGATAGTTTGCAAGTATTTTCTCCCATTCTGCGGGTGGTCTCTTCACTTCGTTGATTGCTTCCTTTGCTGTGCAGAAGCTTTTTAGTTTGATGTGACTCCATTTTTCCAATTTTGCTGTGGTTGCCTGTGCTTTGGGGGTTTACTCAAGAAGTCCTTGCCCAGACCAATGTCCTGAAGCATTTTCCCAATGCTTTCTTTTAATAGTCTCATAGTTTCAAGTCTTAGATTTAAATCTTTAATCCATTTTGATTTGATTTTTGTATATGGCAAGAGATGAGGGTCTAGTTTAATTCTTCTGCATGTGGATATCCAGTTTTCCCAGCACCATTTATTGAAAAGACTGTCCTTTCCCCAATATATGTTCTTGGCACCTTTGTCAAAGATAAGTTCACTATCTTATTCTTATTTATTTCTGGGTTCTCTATTCTTTTCCATTGGTCTGTGTGTCTGTTTTTATGCTGTTTTGGTTACTACAGCTCTGTAGTATAATTTGAAGTCAGGTAATGTGATTCCTCCCATTTTGTTCTTTTTGCTCAGGACAGCGTCGGCTATTCTGAGTCTTTTGTGGTTCCATATGAATTTTACGACTATTTTCTTCTATTTCTGTGAAGAATGGCATTGGTATTGTTATGGGGATTGCATTGAATCTGTAGATTGTTTTGAGTAGTTTTGACATTTTAACAATACTGGTTCTTCCAATCCACGAGCATGGAATGTCTTTCCATTTTGTTTTTGTCCTCTTCAACTTATTTCATAAATGTTTTATAGTTTTCGTGGTAGAGATCTTTCACTTCTTTGGTTAAGGTTTATTCCTAGGTATTTTATTTTATTTGTAGCTAATATAAAGGGTATTATTTTCTTGGCTTCTTTTCCAGGTTGTTTACTGTTGACATAGAAATGCTAGTGATTTTCATATGTCGATTTTGTATCCTGCAACTTTACTGAATTTATCACTTTTAACAGTTTTTCAGTGGAATCTAGATTTCTGTAGATATAAGATCATATTGTCTGCAAAAAAAAAGGATAATTTGGCTTCTTTTTTCCAGTTTGGATGCCCTTTATTTCTTTGTCTTATCTGATTGCTCTAGCTAGAAATTCCAGTGCTATGTTGAATAATAGTGGTGAAAGTGGGCATCCTTGTCTTATTCCAGATCTTGGAGGAAAGGCTTTCAGTTTTTTGACATTCAGTATGATAGTTGCTATGGGTCTGTCATATGTGAGACAAGTTCCTTCTATACCCAGTTTTTGGCTTTTTATCTTAAAGGGATGTTGAATTTTATCAAATGTTTTTTCAAGATCAATTGAAATGATCATATGATTTTTGCCCTTCATTCTGTTGATATGATGTATCACATTGATGGATTTGTGTACACTGAACCATCCTCGCATCCCTGGAATGAATCCCACTTGATCATGATGAATAATCTTTTTAATATATTGTTGAAGTCAGTTTACTAGTATTTTGTTGAGAATTTTTGCGTCTATGTTCATCAGAGATACTAGAGAAACAAAAGCAAATTGAACCCAAAATTAGTAGAAGAAATAATAAAGAGCAGACCAGAAAAAAATTAATTGAAACAAAAAATACAAAAGATCAACAAAACAAAAAATTGGCATTTTGAAAAGATAAACAGACACACCTTTAGCCATACTAAGAAAAAGGAGAGAAGACCCAAATAAATAAAATCAGAGATAAAAAGGAGACATTATAACTGATACTGCAGAAATCCAAAGGATCATTAGCAATTGCTATGAGCAACTATGTACCAATAAATTGTAAAACCTAGAAGAAATGGATAAATTCCTAGATACATGCAACCTACCAAGACTGAACCAGGAAGAAATCCAACACCTGAACAAACCAATAATGAGTAATGAGATATAAGCAGTAATACAGTAATAAAAAATCTTCCATCAAAGAAAAGTCCAGGGCCCGATGACTTCACTGTGGAATTCTATCAGGCATTCAATGAAGAAGTAATACTAATCCTACTTAAACTAGTCCAAAAAATTGAGGAGGAGAGGATATTCCCAAATTCATTCTATGAAATCTATATTCTGGCTCAAGCTTCAACTATGTTACCTCTGAGTCCCAACAAGTTGAACATGTTTTTGAAGGCTACTTGATACAATGTTCAGCATTAGTAATAAAATATAATTAATCATAAAAACCAATATCCTATCAAATAAAACCCTCACAAGACTAAAGTTCAAAGAGAACTGGTAAAATTTCAAAGTAGAGAAGGTGAGCAGTTTAAGAGCCTTTCCCTGGAGAGCTGTGGAAGTCATGCAGGCTTATTTAAATTGTCTTCATCTTTTTCTAGAATGAAGGGCCATGACAAGAAGAACTTTCTGTCTGCTACTTGGACCAGTGCTTTGTACATAGTAAAAATTCAATAAATATTTATTGGATTAATAAAAGCTGGATGAAAGCTATATGACTAATTTTTTCTAGCAGTGAAAGAAAAAAGATGCATCAGATTTATTTAAAAGAGTAGAAAAGAAAACATAAAAGTGTCAAATAAAAGGCATGAAGTTCTTAAATGTTTAATTTTCTATCCACAGCAGTGAAAGGCACTACAGGAAAAAAGTCATAAAGATTCTGACACCTGCCAAGGCTGATGATAGCACTGATAGCAAAATTTACCTGTGAAACATATTCTGATAACCCAGGTTTAAGATAGAAGAATAAAGGTATTTTCTTAGAAACAAACTTGGAAAAAAGAAAAAACAACAATTAAAGGTAATATAAAAAGAAAACAAAATACCTATATCTATAAAATTCACTACATAAAGAAAACGTGGCAAACTATAAATAATTGGCCCAGGATAATACAGACTTTCTGGTTGGTCTTTTCGGTTCTATGAAAGTTTCAGAAGTCTGCAAAACGGGTTGTATAACCCAAGGGACAAAATAGTAATTCCTTCTTTGAATTGAAACAAAAAGATTACATCGTCCAACAATCTAGAGGGGTATCCCTGAACACTGCTTGACATTAAGGAAGTGGTAAATAATGTGGTGCTGGAACAGAAGGTACCAGATATTTAGGGGGAAATCTCTGTTGACATGAAATGATGGGGGGAACCTATGGATGGCGAGAAGCTCTGCAGCTGTTAGATCTTTGTCAACTCAAGAGAGGGATAGGTTAAATCACGTACATATACACACACATAATCACTCTATTCAGGACTTTATAATAATCCAGGAAGGCATCCTATTAACAGGAGAGTCATTCCTGGAGGGCCAATGAACTTTTTATGGACAAGAAAGTGTTGCTCAAGTCGCTAAAGTTGTTCAAGTTGCTCAAGTATCTTCTTAAGACTAACACTTTTTAAACAGTCTAGTAAGGATTGCTTTCTACCTCTCCTCTACCACCGTTAAGATAAGAGTGAAAATTAAAAAGGAAATATTAGAATGTCAATTTAAAATACGCAAAATAAAAAAAGAGAAAAGGAAAAATGTCTGGACAATTGATGAATAAAGAGATAAATTATACAGCCTACATGATAAAAATTGTGATCAGAGTTTCTTTATGAAATTAAAAAATAAATTATGGTATTTATAAAAAAATACAAGAGCAAAAATAAAATTATAAAACAACAAAATGACATAAAGAGAGAGCTATGAAAAATATAATCATTAGTGATCCAGGAAGATGTTGGAAATGGCAATATAGTTTTTTAAATATCCCTGATTTCTCTAACACACACACACACACACACACAAACAAAGCAACTAGAAAAAGCCAAACAAAAACATGCAGACAACATATTTTGTTATACTTGGTGAGAAGGTACCCTACAGACCCCAGTGTAGAAGAAAGGAAAAACAAACAAAATTTGCATGGAAAGAGACAAGAATTATCATGGCCGGGAAAACAGGCAAACTCTAAAATTGACAATAAATATTTACTGCGGAGCATGGAGGGCCAACTAGGAAGAGTGCTCAAAACTTGGAGGGAGCTCTGAAGCTTCCAACTCAGATTTCTGTAAAAGAACATTACACTGGAGCAATATAGGTCCAATGAAATCTCAAAATATCCTGGAATAGCTTCATTCCAGGATAAACTTCTGATTTGAGGAGAAATCACTGGGGATAGAACCCAAATTGAGCAAAAGAAGTAAATAAAAAGAAAGATCCAAACAGAAGCAAGAATGGAAGCAGAGAAAGCAGATCTTGGAAAGCGTGAAACTATATTTTTATCTGTTTGGGAAAATAACAGAAAGGAAATCTCCAGAGGAATAAAGATGGAAAATTTATCCTGATGTATTCTGTTCTTCAAAGGTACAGGAAACTTTCATATAATAAAAACACTCCTAGAAAGACACGTTTACAAAATAAACCAAGAGAAATTTAGAGATGATAAACACTAAGAAAAGACAACATAAAGTATAATTAGAAAATACTCAAAAATTAGTTGATGAAGTCAAGGATGATGTGAAGAAAAGTGATAAAATTCAGCAAAATTATTTTAAAAAAGAAAAAATCATTTCAGAAATGAATACTTAAAAATTATAAAATAAAATTAGCATAACAGATCATGCCTTGTGGTCAAAATTATTTATTAATAAAAGAAAAAATGAAGTGGAAACCAGAAGAGTTCAAGAGAAAGTAGTAAATACAGAAAAGAGATAAATAAAATACAATATACATAGAATTAGAGTTCCCAAAGAAGAAGAGAAAACCAAATGACACAATTAATAAAGATATAATTCAAGAAAACTTCTGAATTGAAATATTACATGAATCATATATTAAAACTGCATCCCATATACTACTTGTCAATATTTACCCAAAAAACTAACATTGAGAGGTAATACACTAAAACTGTTGTACCAGCAAAAAAGCAGAAATGAAAGAGAGAGAGAGAAGGAGAGAGGAATGAAGGGGGGAAGGGGGAAAGAGAAAGAAAGAAGGAAGGAAGGAAGGAAGGAAACAAGGAAGGAAAGAAGGAAGAGAGAGAGAGAGAGAAAGAAAGAAAGAAAGAAAGAAACAAACAAACAAACAAAGAAACAAACAAAGAAACAAAGAAAGAGAAAGAAAGAAAGAAAGAAAGAAAGAAAGAAAGAAAGAAAGAAAGAAAGAAAGAAAGAAAGAAAGAAAAGAAGGAAGAAACAAGGTTTCCTGAAAGAAGGAAGGATCCTTTGGGATTTCTGGCAAACAGCTGAATAATTTATAAAGGAAAGAAACTTGTATGGCCAAGAGATTTTTTGATAGCAGCATTTTATATCAGAGGATATTTAAAATATTCAATAAAATAAAATGTAAACCAAGAACTTTATGTCCAGTAAAACTGGTATTCAAATAGAAAAGTTATGAGCATGGTTTTGTTCCTGTGCAAGAATAGAAGGAATATTGTTCTCATGATTCTTTCCTGAAAATCTAAAGAATGAGCTTCAGACAACCTAAATGATTGAGATTACATCAATTTAAGGGAGGTTGTGAACATAAAGTATGTATTTTCCATGAAGGTAAGTCATGTTTATGAGGAATAAAATGGAGTGCTGAGCTTGTGCTGTGATACTGAGGATTTTGCTTAATTATCAGAAATAGGGGACGTGATCAACCAAAATGATGATGTGATGACCTCAGTGAACTGCAAACGTGGTGACAATATTGGCAAAACAAAGTTAACTACTAACTATTGCAGAACACTGGAAATTAACCAGAGCCTGGTAAAACTCAAAGTCAGTTATGCGAGAGAGAATACTGCGCCCCAGTAACAAAGCAGGGTGTGGGACATTTCATCCTGAGGTTGTACCCATTCCTTCTTCATCTCAGCCCCGTAGTGCTGTAGACATGTAGGGCCAGCATTCCTGCAGCCAACCAAGATGACCTACCTCATCTGAAACTCTATTAAAGCACAATCTTCAAAGCACAGTCGATATTTTCTCCGAACTTCCAGCCCCAAAGAAAAACTCTATTCCCATGTGTTATGGCTATTCAATTTAACTCAGAGCTCAGCCCATCAGGAACATAATTTTAAAAGCCCTACCCTTAGGATGTTGCCAAAACAATAGCATTTTCTTGACAACATTACAGTTTTCTAATGATATGACTTGATTTGCTAGTGGCAAACGAGAGGCTAGCGAGGAATATAAAAGGAAATGGTGAAGAACAAGATGATCTTAGAGAACTTGAGTGCCCTCCCATTTTTCTGGAGATCTCAAGGGCTGTGCATATGCCAAGGAAAGATCTGGTAAAAGATAAGACCCACTCACCTCTGGCTGACCTTGAAACATTGCACAAAAAGGAAGTAAAAGCTAGGGCCACCTTGCAAACTGTCTGAATTTTGAAGTTGTGCCTTCTCACACAGATCCCCGTTGCAAAGGGAGGAAAACAAACAAAGCATTTAAGGAAATCTTCTGACCTCTGTTGGCTGATCACGTTACACTGACCTAGCGATGAACTCTAGGAAGCTAAGCACAAAAATCAAAACAACGTTTTTAAAAAATACAAGTAGCAGAGAACTCAGTGGCTTCAGTTGCAGAGAATGCAGAATCTACTGAATTAGTTCAGAGAATTCCCTAAACAAACAAACAGAAACAAGAAAGTAAATAACAACAAAGATAAAAACAAAAACCCAATAAGATAAAAAAAACTAGAAAGGGGAAAGCAATCTGAGCTGAGTTGTTACAGTATATTATCTAAAATATCCAATTTTCAACAACAAAAAACATAACAAATGCAAAGAAACAGGAATATATTCAACATACATAGGGAAAAATAGCACCCAACAGAACATATCCCTAACAAGGACCAGATTTGGACTTAGTAGACAAAAACTTCAAAGCAGCTATTAAAAATATATTCAAATAACTAAAATAAATCATAGAGAATTAAAGGAAAATATGAGAACTATGTCTTCTTGGATAGATAATATCAATAATGATATTGAGTGGAATATCTTGATATTGACAATAAGCCAGAAATTATGAAAATGAACCAAATAGATATTCTGGAGTTGCAAAGTATAATAACTAAATTTAACAACCACTAAGAGGGAGTCAATAACAGAGTTGAAAAAATAAGAGAAAGAATAAGTGAATTTAAATATAAATCAAGAAAGATTACCCAGATTAGAAAAGTGAAAAAATTAGCAAAAATGAGCAGGGCTTCAGAGATCTGTCAAGAGTACAAACATACACATAGCAGGAGTCTGAGAAGGAGAACACAAGGGAATGGAGTAGAAAAAATATTAGAGGAAATAATGGCCAATAACTTTCCTAATTGGATTTGAAATATTAATCTACATACTCAAGAATTTCAACAAATTCCAAGTAGAATAAAATTTGATAATCCATCCCTACACAAATTATAGCCAAACTGGAAGAAAGAAAATCTTTAAAGTAGATAGGGAAAAATAATATGACATTCAAGGAATTCTAATTAAGATCAACAGCTTATTTATCATCAGAAACCACAAGGAGACTAAAGACAATAGGATGTCATCTTTGAATTGTTGAAAGAAGATTGTTAACTAAGAATTTCATATCCAGCAAAATTATCCTTCGAAAATAAAGGTAACCTAAAGACAGTCCAAGGTAAACAAAAATGGTGAGAATGTGTTACTTAGCAGAGCTGCCCTATAATACATATTAAAGAGAGGTTTTTAAGCTGCAATGACAGGATAGTAGGTCATAACTTGAATCTACATAAAAAAATAAAAAGCACCAGTAAAGGTAACGTGACAGGTATTATAAAATATAGTACACATAGATTTTTATTTGACAGTTTTCTTCTTATGACTGATTTAAAAGATGATGATAAAATAAAATAATTATAAAGTGGTATTGAGTGGCTTATAATGTAAGAATTTGTCATTTGTATGACAATAATATTACAAAGGAGAGGGGATTAGCAAAAAAAGGTATATTACAGCAAAGTTTATGTATACTATTGAAATTAAGTTAATAATATGAACAAGATTATTTTAATTTAAATGCTAATTATAATCCCCAGAAAAAAAAATAAGATAATAATTCAGAAAATAGTAAACAAAACAGCAAAAGAATTAAAAGTCTATAAGAAAAAGTTGTCTATTTAACAGAAAAGGCAAGAATCAAGGACTAGAAAAACAAAACAAAAAGACATATAGAAAAAAATAGCATACATGTCATGGAAATCTTACCTATTCAGTAATTACAATAAATATGAATGAATTAAACACTCCAACCATAAGGTAGAGATTAAAAAAAAAGATTTTTTTAAAGACCCAACTATATGCCATATATAAAACACATAATTTAGATTCAACAAATAAGTTGGAAGTAATATGATTAAAAATGACATACCATTCAAGAAGTAAACAAAAGAAGGCTATCATGGCTATACCTATATAAATAAAATATATTTTATGACAAAAAAATCATTACTATAGGCAAATACATTATATCTATTAGGAAGATATAATAAATATATATGCATTTAATACATGAAACATAATACATGAAGCAAAAACTGGCAAAATAGAAGGGAGAACAAGACAATTCAAATTGTAGTTGGGGACTTCAAGTCCCCTCTTACAATAATGAATAAAACAACTAGACACAAAACCAGTAAGTAGACAGAATAGCTAGACAGCACCATAAACCAACTAGACCTAACAGACATTTGCACAGCTCTCCTCTCAACAGCAGCAGAATATACGTATTACTCAAGCACACAGGGAACATTGTCCAGGAGAGTTCTAATGCTAAGCCTTAAGACAAACCTAAATACATTTAAAATGCCTAGAGTCATACAATACACCACTCTCTGACCAAAATGAAATTAAATTAGAAATCCAAAACAAAATGAAATTTCAGAAATTCACAAATATGTAGAAATTAAACAACATATTCACAAAGAACTTAAAGGTCAGAGAAGAAATCATAGGGAAAAGTATTAGGTCAGTAAGTATGAAATGTCCAATTTCCATAAGTACTAAGTTTGGCAGATGATATCTCTGACATTTCACTTTGACACTTCTTGTTGTATTTTTATGGTGAAGGTACATCCTCATTCTTTCACACACAGTTCAACTTGTGATTATCTTTCAAAGTTTTTTTTTAAACAATTCTTGTAAAACCATAGATAAGTCAAAACTTTGTGTTATTTTCAAATATGAGTTCCATCATGGAACCAGTACTGCACAGATGGCTAAAAATATCAACAAAGTATTTGAAAAAGATGTGACTAATGAACTCACAGTACATTGATGGTTTGAAAATTTCCATTCTGGTGATGTTAATCTTAAAAATGAACCACGTGGGCGACCTGAGACCAAGGTGAATAATAATGAGCTAAAATCTATAGTAGAAGCAAATCCATCTCAACCTACATGTAAATGAACGACAAGGCTTAATGTTACTATTCCAACAATATTAGACCATTGAAAACAAACTGACAAGATGAAAACTGTACACATGGTCCCACATAAATTAAACAAGCATCACAAAATGTCTCGAAACTTGCCTTTCTTTGCTGTCATAGCATAAAGACAAACCATTTCTATATCGTATTGTTATGTGTAACAAAAATGGGTTCTTTTTGGCAATCACCAGCATTCAACACCATGGTTGGATAAAGATGAAGTGCCAAAACACTGTGCCAGTTTGACTGTGCCAAAACATAGTCCCAAACCGAATATTCATCAAAAAAAGCCCATGGTGTCTGTTTGGTGGTTCAGCACTGGTATTATCCACCACAGCTTCTTGAAACCTGGTCAATCAATTACAGCAGATGTCTACTGCAACCAACTGGATGAAATGATGGGGATGCTTACAGTTAAACCAAGATCTGTCAATAGAGACAGGCCAATCCTCTGACAAGACTATTTTTGATCACATGTCACACAAACAACACTGTTCAAACTACAGAGGCTGGACTTGGAAACTCTCTGTCATCCCCCGTATTCACGAGACCTTGTGCCAACTGACTAACATTTCTTCCAGGCTTTGGGCCACTTCTTTCAAGGAAAAATATTCAATTCTCAAAAAGCTGTGAAAAACCTCTTTTGTGATTCATTGCCACTTTCTCTCCAGACTTACTCACTATTGACATAAACAAGCTACCGTTAGGATGACAAAACTGTATCAATAGGCACATACTTTGATTAATTGCAGTGCTTCTTGTTTAAGATGTAATAAACTAAACTTTTGATTAGAAATCCAACCTTTCATATTTAATGGCCTAACAGAAAATAGTTTCAAATGAATACCCCAAAAATAAAACATACGAAAAGCTGTGGATTGCATGCAGTTCAAGCAATATCCGGAGGGAAATGTATAGCTGTAATGTATAGCATATATTAAAAAATAGTAAAGCTCTCAAATCAACAATAAGCAGAAGGAATAAGACAATAAAGATTAGATTGAAAAGAAATGAAATACAGAATAGGCAAGCAATAGAGAATATCAACAAAACCAAAAGAACCCAGAACAACCAGAAGAATCTTGAAAAAGAAAAACGCATTTGCAGGAGTCGCACTGCCCAGTTTTAAAACTTACTACGAAGATACAGTAATAAAGACGGTGTGGAACTGGCGTAAAGATAGACCTGTACATCAGTGCAACAGGATGGAGAGTACAGAAATAAGCCCTCCCATTCATGGTCAATTGATATTTTACACAGGTGCCGAGACAATTCAATTGGGAGAGGTTGTCTTTTTAAACCATGGCACTAGGACAACTTGACATCCACATGCAAAAGAATGAAGGTGGATCCCTTCCTCACCTGATCATTAATTTGCAAATAATTTCTCACAAATAATTAATTTTAAGTGGATCATAGACCTGAATTTAAGGATAAAAACTTTAAAAAATCCTAGGAAAACACACAGGATTGTCATGATGTTATGTATCTCAGATGAGACTCCACAAGCATTAGCAACAAGAGAAATAATAGATAAATTGGATTTTATTAAAAGTAAAAACTTTTGTAATTTATAGGACACAATCAAAAAAGTGAAAATACAACCCACAGAATGGAAGGAAATATTTATAAATTATATATATATATATGTATACAAAGGGATTTATATCTAAAATCCTTACAGGACTCTTACAATTCAATAACAAAAAAGACAATAAACCCAATTAAAATATGGATAAATTATTTTGGTTGCTATTTTTCCAAAGAAGATAATACAAATAGCCAATAAGCACATAAAAATATATTCAATATCATTAGTCATTAGGGAAATGCAAATTATAACACAAAATTAAATTAAAAGCTATGCCTATAAATTAAACAATAAACAAATGATCCAAACTTAATGTTCACTCAGCATAACTACTCAGGAAGACACTATTATAGGTGACTTTAAAAGAGTGATTTTTGAGTGTTCATAGTCAGGGGGATATCCTCTAAGAATATAAATAATTACCACATGCAAACACTTAAACCTCTTTGCTAGTAGTGTTAATATTGTCAAAAGGAAATTGTGTGTGTTGTGGTATAAAGTAATGAAAATCAATCATTATGTTGGTTAATTATTAGAATTTGAAGTATTAGTGGAAACTCACAAAATGGGTTTAAAAAAATTTCTTAACTCTATCCACTGAAAAAGCCTACCAGCAATGATTGACCCAATAGCCATAAACATACCTTGTGCCCAGTTCTCTAAATATTATTTTCTCCTAAGATAAACCTGGATTCCTTGAAAAAAATGATTCCACATTCTAGATCTTGGGAAGTAAAAGAAATTACAAAATGAGACAGTGATTTTTTTTCCACTAGAAAGCAAGAAAAACATCAAATACTACAAGGTCCATGTGAAAAAGATTCATCAATAAAGTTTAACAAGGTCTTATTTACACAGATGAGAAAATGTGAATATTAATTAGGCTGGTAACTGCAGTGCAGCCATCAGACAAGTTTAAATGCAGCTCATAAGGATGCAAAGTCAACAACAGCAGCGGCACATCAACATACCTCTGGTTGCTGTCCTATGAAACACGCTGAGCAAAATCTCATTAAGCGGGGGAAGAAGTAAGAAGTATGCATCTATTCGGCCTTTCCTATATGAACTTATACCTCAATATAACCAAATATTAGCTTCTTTTAACAAAATATTCTATAAAATAGCTTAAAAAGAAATGATAGAATAAGGATATTAATAATTTGCAATTCCACTGAATTAATGGATCTAGATAATGATTATCAATGGCTTCCAAAATACCGTAACAAGAGAGAAAACTCAGACATTCCTAACAAAAGTACCCTACAACTCTTAAGAAGCAGTCTTACAAAAATAAAATAAAATATAAATGTGATAATGTCTTTAGGTTTAACCATAAATTTACAGAAAATATAGTATGCAGAGGAACATAACTGATACCAGACCTCACCAGGTTCCCAAGTAATTCTATCCATCCTTCATCTAACAGATCACCCAAGTACTTTCAAAATTGTTTTAGAACTTAAAAATCACAACTTCCCCAATTATATTTATAAACCATAATACTATGGATATCAAAATATGACAAAAATAACACAATGACATAAGACAGAGATGAATTCACTAAAAATGTCACTCAGAATGTCCTAAGTAATGTATTAACCACCAATCTTGAAGAACATTAATATAGGAATTATAGGCACCAAATGCCTTGCACAGCAATATTCATCATAGCAGCAGAGAAGACATAGATACCTCTGTAGCTGGTAGACAAATAATATTGAATAAAATTCAATACCCATTCCTAACTTTAAAATAAAGCTAAAACTCTTCATAAAGTAGCTTATGGATTAAGCTAAAAGCCAGCATTATGCTTAACAGTGAAACACTAAAAGCATCCCTGTTAAAATCAGGAGTAGACCAGGTTACTCTCCCCAGGATTTTTATCATTATTCTGGAGGTCCTAGCTAGTACAAGTAGGCAAGAGAAAAAAATAGGAGGCACAAAATTAGAAAGCATTCGAAATTATTGTCATTTGCCAAAGATAATAGAGCATATCTAGAAAGCCCAAGAGAGTTAGCTCAGAACAATTAAGAATGAAAAGAAAACCCAGTAAAGTGGTTGATTACAAAATCAACATAAAAAATTCAATACCTTCCCACTATAAAAAGATCAACCACTTAGAAAACATAATGAGAAAAAGATTGTAATTAAAATAGCAACAAAGAATATACATATAATCATTAGCAAGAAATGTGCTGGTGTTCTACAAAGAAAATTTATAAATGCTAGTGAGAATTGTAAAAATATATATATATATTTTAATGAGTGAAAAGACATACTCTATTTTTGAGGTGAAAAGGCAATATTATAAAGCTATCAAGACTCTATAAAGCTATAAATAAATCTATAAAGTTGTCAAAACTATAAATCTATATGTTTATATTTATGTGAGATTGACATTTTAGAGGGGAAGGAGAGGTAGTCAGGGCACACAAACTGATTCAACAGTAATGAAAAAATAAGCATAAAATTGCATCCAGAATAATTCTGGAGAAGATTTTTAGTATTATAAGGTACAATAATTATAAGCTTAATATTTGCACATGAATAGAAGGCAGACATCAAGGAAATGGAAAGAGAGCCCAAAAGTAAGTTAAAATTTAGTGTAAGATATGAAAGACCAGACCAGTTAGGAAAGATGAATTAATCAATAAAGGGTGTTTGGATAAACGGCTAATTGTCAGGAAAAATAATGGAAGTTGGATCCCTACTTCATTCTTTGCATCAGAATTATTTTATATGGATCAAAGTTTTTTTAAAAAAAAAAACTGTAAAATACTAGAATAAACATGAAAGGATTTAAAAAATGTTATCACCCAAATTGATCTGTAAATGAAATTTACAGACCAATTAAAAACTCAACAAGATTTTCCATGGAACTAGACAATCTACTCCTAAAATTCCTACACCGCAAAACATGGACTAGCATGAAACTTTTTAATGAAGAAAAAAGTTGCCAACTGGCCCTACCAGATGGCAAAAGTGAAACTCATGTCCTCTACCCATTTGTTTCCCTTTCTTTAAATACAAATATTTATCCTGTAAGTACTGTCTTTGCCCTTTCTG
Source organism: Lepilemur ruficaudatus (assembly GCA_963574885.1). Taxonomy (NCBI): domain Eukaryota; kingdom Metazoa; phylum Chordata; class Mammalia; order Primates; family Lepilemuridae; genus Lepilemur; species Lepilemur ruficaudatus. The sequence goes on from CAUYRT010089407.1 coordinate 85,098, forward strand.
ACATTAGTTAAACCCTTTGTAAAGTAAGGTCAATAAATACCCCAGCATAGTTCTCAGTTCAGTTTCTTTTTGTATTTCAGTTACATGCAAGACAAGGATGAAAAACCCTTTGAAAGCATGAGTGTTCCGTGATTGCTGTGGTCTTGTCTAAGAGTCATTGAAGCATAACCACTCACTGTGGCCAGAAAGAGCATACTAATTAGCTGTAGGCGGCCGTTGTCCCAGGCAGGGTCTGTAGTGATACCCTCGCCGTTGCTGAGCCAGGGTCTTCCTTCTATAAGCACGCGCTCCCCTGGTTCAAAGCGGGCCTGTCCCACAGCGGCTGCCTGGTCGGATTTTCCCCAGTGCTCTGTTGACAAATGAGATAACGTTTGACACTAACTAGCAATGAAATATGGCTCCCAGTGCTGGGGTGACCGTGGGGCCCTCTCTGTTTCGATGACACATATTATTGAAGGCCCCTTCAAGACATTTTACCTCCAAATGAATTTTTTTTGTTGTTAGAGAGAATGCATCGAGCAGATTTATGAGCCCAGCCTGTCTGCCTGGGAAACCCGCTGTTCTGACATAATCTGCAGAAGATGCCTCAGGTGTTGAATTAACTCAACTGCAAAAGGCAATCGCACCGGACGGTTGAGCGTTAGTCATTTATCAGCCAGTAACAGTGCCTAATCCAAGCCGCTCTCTCATCCAAACGAACTGCTGTGATCGGCTGAAAACTGTACAGGACTGATTCATTTGTTCATTCATTCATTCATTCATCCAATATTTATTGGACACATAATATTTAATATAAGCCAGATATTGTTCGAGGTCCTTAGGACACAGAAGTAAACCAATAAGGCAAAACCACTACCTTCAAGGAGCTCACATTCTAATATGATATACAGCATCACATTGCTCATACTTGTGTGATTAATACTAGCAGGATTCAAATATTAAGCCTAGGTCTCTGCAGACAAGTTGTAGTGGGAAGTGGGACCAGAGAAGGCAATTAACATATTTGATCTCTTCTTTAGGTTACTATTTATTGAGTACATAATATTGTGGTGGACCAGCAGAGAAACCACGATTCCGATTAAGTTACAAGTAGAAAATGGCAGATTCAAAATAGGCCATTAGCCTGGGAGCCTGTCAAGTCCCTGTTTCCTGTCAGTTTTGCTGCCTTCAACTATTTCACCTCATCTGAAGATACCTGAATATCCACTACTAGGAAATCATGACTTTAGGTTTTACATGGTTTTCTGCCTTTGATCAATTGTTAAGCTCCAAATATTACCTTGCTCACTTTTTATCATGCCATTTAACCTTAACAGTAATGCACCGCTGCAGCTATGTGCATGCCCACTTTTTGGGCAAGGAGACTGAGATTCAGAAAGGCTCAATCAGTTGCATGAGGCCACACTGCCAGGAGGGGATCAGGGCATCGGCAGACCCAGGTCTCCCTGCTTCACATCATGTGTTCTGAACAGCCCTTAGATGCTACTCTCTACAGGAGGCTTTCAGTTGCTACGAGGGGAGCAGGAATGACACGGCCCGGCCCTTGTCCTCTAGCAGGTCACAATCTAGTATGGAAATACAGCATCAACAAATAATTGCAATGCAGAACTATATAGATTTAGTGAATAAAACCCTTAAATCTAGATGACCAAAAAGGTCTACAAAATTAATACTATTACTTTGGTGCAAAGTAATTGCGGTTTCAGATCATGAATTTTCAATCATTATAACTAGGCTCAAACACATCTTTATTAGTCAAAATAGGAACCATTACAATCAACACATTTTTGCCAACAAAAAATAAGTTGGCTTATTCCTGTAACATAAAAATCCGTGCTTCGGGATTCGATGAATTCTTGGAAAGCGTTTTCTGCATCCCGCTGGTTGTGGAAGCATTTTCCCTGCAAAAAGTCGTCGAGATGCTTGAAGAAGTGGTAGTGGGTTGGCGAGAGGTCAGGTGAAGATGGCGGATGAGGCAAAACTCCGTAGCCCAATTCGTTGAACTTTTGAAGAGTTGGTTGTGCGACTTGCAGTCAGGCATCGTGGAGAAGAATCGGGCCCTTTCTGGTGGCCAATGCTGGTTGCAGGTGTTGCAGTTTTCAGTGCATCTCGTCCATCTGTTGGGCAGACTTCTCAGATGTAATGGTGTCACCGGGATTCACAAAGCTGTAGTGGATCACACCAGCAGCAGACCACCAAACAGTGACCATGATCTTGTTTTGGTGCAAGTTTGGCTTTGGGAAGTACTTTGGAGCTTCTTCTCCATCCAACCACTGAGCTGGTCATCAGTGGTTGTCATATAAAATCCACTTTTCATTGCACATCACAATCCGATTAAGAAATGATTCATTGTCCTTGCACACAAGAAGAGAAGACGACACTTCAAAACGACTATTTATTTGATTTTTGGTCAGCTCATGAGGCACGCGCTTATCGAGCTTTTCCACCTTTCCAATTTGCTTTAAATGCCAAAAGACCTAGAATGGTCAACGTTGAGTTTTTTGGCAACTTCTCATGTAGTTGCAAAGAGGATCAGCATCGATGGTTGCTCTCAATTGGTGGTTGTCAACCTCCGATGGCCGGCCACTGCATGCCTCGTCTTCAAGGCTCTTGTCTCCTTTGCAAAACTTCTTGACCCACCACTGCACTGTGCGTTCGTTAGTAGTTCCTGGGCCAAATGCGTTGTTGACGTAGTGAGTTGTCTCTGCTGCTTTACGATCCATTTTGAACTTGAGTAAGGAAATTGCTCAAATTTGCTTTTTGTCTAACATCATTTCCATAGTCTAAAATAAATATGAAATAAATAGCAAGTAATAAGTCATTAGCAAAAAAACATAAAGCAAGAAATGCATGTTAAAATGACATATCACATAACCACACTTATTTAAGAATGTATTTCAATGTCAAACAGCAAATTTCAACAGTGCAATTACTTTTGCACCAAACTAATACAGAACAAGGCAAGCAAGATCATATGCTATGCCCCAAGTAATTGGGACTGTCCCTAAGGGCTACAGATTGCAGTGTACAGGAAGGGCTAGTCACTAAGAATTCTTGTTGGTGTTATTTTGCCACCAATTTTTGCCCAAGTTATTTTGCCACAGGCAAAGTTGTATACATAACCCAACCAGAAAGCAGAGCTCTGTTCTTCACGTCTTCTTCTGCCAAATGTTCTTCCAAAAAAGCCCTTCCCCACCCTCTTACAGCCTTTACATTTAAGACTTCATGCAAAATCTGCCTCCTTCCAGGGCCTGGGCTGCCCAGGCCTGCTGCAGTGGGAAAAGCCTTCCTCCCCCAGGAGGCTCCTGCTGGTAGAATCAAAGGGCCCAGTACCAAGCACAAGAGGGGCAGCGGTAAATGTTTGCTGAGATGCATCAACTTCCTGCAAACTTCTGGGGAAGCGGAGGTGTCTCTGGACCCATGAGAAATTTCCATCATGCTTTCTCATCCTGAGAATAGGAATTAATTTTATTTTTGACATCTGAAGAGAAGTTTTGTCTTATTCTCTTTCTTTTCCTAGGGTGTGACAAGCTATTTTGGCAGGGCAGTGGATGGGGTGTTGTATCTCCCCAGAGGAAGAAATAATTCATGGGATTCTTTTCTCAAATACCTATGAAATCCGCAGAGCCTCAGGGGCCAAGTTAACGATTTGGTTTTGTTGCTCTGCTAGGTCTGTTTTCATCACAGAATTACAGAAAGTGAAGTCCCAACGTTGTTGCAAACTTGTAACCTGTCAGTCATCTGTGCTTCAGGTCCCACAGCTAATAACACGGAAGAGGAACTGCATCCTGAGGCTGGTACAACGGACGGATTTGGAATCAAACAGAAGAAGTTCGCATCACTGAGACCCCCAGGTGCAATCCTGAGGTCACACCTGATGCTTCTTTTTTCTGACACACAGTCCTCTTGGTCTCAGGTTGAATCTCCTCCTGTCGCCATTCCCGCCGCCAAGCCCCACGCAGCCCATGTCACCGCACAGACGTATCGACAGCCCCCTCCCTCGTCCCGTCTCGGGCTGCAAACGCGGCAGTCATCTCCGCACCTGATTGCTACCTGACTCGGCTCCCGTTATTTCCCTTCTAAAGCTTAAAATAGCCTGGGGAGGGACAAGGGAAAAGTCCTGGAGGAACTTGACCTGTATTGCTTCCCTGTCCCCACACCCTCCAGCCCCCCGGCACTGTCATGGTGCATAGCGCGGCTGCAAGGCCAGTGTCCTCCCCAAGTCTGGTGGCGAGTGAAGCCCAGCTCCCGGCCACACTCCAGGCTTAAACTGGCTGTCTCAAGGCCTTCCCCGACTGGCTGCCCATGACGACCGGGCCAGGGCCTGCCCTCGCTGCTCCCCCTCTTTCCTCACCACCTTCTGCCCCCGCTCAGCACCACCCCGTCTCAGTGGAGGTGGACACGTGACACAAATTGTCTTTCAAGTCCTCTCTGGGAACTTTCATTTCTCTGTGGGCTCATCTGTTGCGGACAAGTCCCTCCTGGGGAAAGGGCCCCAAAGGGGGCAGTCATGGCAGAGAGATTAACATCTGAATTCTGCAGATTTTTGTTCTGCCACATCCCAGTGTCTGTGGCCAATGTTCCCAGAGGTGTTCTAGAAGCTTTCCACAGCAATCTCACAGAAAGCAGCATTAGACAGACCACTGAGGAGGTCCATCCCAGGCTTAACCCTGTCAGCCCTGGACCTGGCTGTCCCGGGCCCCCCCGAGACTGTGAGCTCTGTGTGGCCACTCCGGTCCATCCCATCACCTTTCCCAGCGTCTAACAGAGGCAGGCAGGCCACGACATTTTGTTACATTAACTACTGGAAAACCTGTCCCTTATCACCCTGCTTCCCACAGTAATGTTCCCACTAAACATAAAGAAATGAGCCCGTAAGCACCATGAGAATAACACAGGGACTTGGGAAGATGTTTTCCTCTTACTACGAGAGCAGGGGGGATTCCTAATGTAAGACACTTTGGACCAGAATATGTCGCTGGCCAAAACCAAACAAAAAAGAGTGATCACACCAGTAGGTATGAATGTGCCATCATTAATATCAGCTTCCATGCAGCAAATTGCTTGTCATGCTTCACCCATGCTCATTTATGACTAAACAGGAGGATTTGTGGAGAATACCATAAACATATTTTACACAGCTCCCCAGAAGCTTTCGTCTCCCGGCTCAGAAGAGTCTTTCGTAGGCGAGGCCGGCTTTGAAGTCAGGAGCAGAGCCCAAGAGGAAGCCTGAGGGGTGGGGGAGGGAAGGAAAATGGAGAAAAGGATTGTCTACTAAGCAGGAGCTATAAAAATTTATGAGTCTGAAGCAGGCTTGGATTTATGCATTGAGACAATTTCGTTAAAGCAAATGAAAGTTAATCTGTTGTAAATCTTCCCAGTTCTCGGTGATGCTGCAGAAATTCATTTACAGTAATTGAGAATAAGAGGAAACAGAATGAACACAGCGATCCCAATGTATCCGAGGTCACTGTGGACATGAGAAGGTGCCCTGCCTGCATTTAAAAGGATATGTGCCCACGGAGGTACCTGTCACCTCTTCGTTCTGACCGCAAGGGGGACAGAGCCAATGTGCTGACCCCACCCCAACCCCAGCGTGCCAGCATCTGCCTTCTGCTGTTTTTCTACTTTTGTGCCGAGCCTTCCAAGGTCTCACCACGATGAGGTCAGCCCCTGCCCCTGGCCTGCAGCATGAGCTCAGGCAGATGGCAGATGCCCTTGCACTGCAGTCACTCTGCTGGGGCGACATGCCCCCTGCTCCCATGGTTGTCCTGACCCTCCCACGCCCAGAACCATATCTGTCTGACTCTGGCCCCTATCATCCACTTCAGCCCTGCAGATTGCATTGACTCTTGTTCACTCTAATTAAGCAATCTGTAGCCAATGGAGTCCAAACATGGAATCAGTTTATTTTTTCTAATTGCCACTTTTCACCATGCTGTCAAACTCTTTTTGTCCTCTGATGACATTCTGTGCATATCTTATACATCTCAGTCACTTTTGGTTACTGAAAGTCAGCACTGTTTGAACCTGTCTTCTTACCTCCCACGACAAGTTTCCTCCCCTCCCTTCCTGAGCCAGGCATCTGGCCCCAGGAGTGTAGAAGGAGGGGCCTGGCCCACTTTTCCACAGCTGGTTCCTCCCTCTGCTGGAGGTCTGCAGAGCTGCCAGGAGTCAGCCTGAGCCACTTCCAGCAGTGAGGACTAGCCGGGACTCTCTCTGATCCATCTGGCTCCGTCTGGCAGAGGCCTCTGCTCTGCCCTGGACTCTGAAGATAGCACGTGTGGCCTTCTTGGTCTGTGCTCGTCTACACTCCAGCTCTTTCCATTGCTGCGACCTCTCTGGTCCCTGCCAGCAGTCCAGGTCCCCACTGCCCCATCCACGTGGGCCCTCCCCTGCTTGCCTCTGCCTCAGCAGCCCCACGGGCCCTGCTCTCCCTCCTCCATGATCCCTCCCTTGCAGCCGACGCTGTCAGGGCCTCCGCATGCCCCGTCGTGCATCCTAGTCCAAGCATGCTGGCCTGTTTCTGTGCACATGCAACAATCTCTGTTGCTTTTCACATGCTGCTCCCCCAGCTTGGAACACCCTGACTTCCTTCTCCCCCAGGCTCAGTCCTAACTGCCCTGCAGAGCAGGCACAAGACTGCTTCTCTGGGCAGCCAGGCAGACTTCTTGACCATCCACCCATTCTACGGGATCATTGTTCCCTGAATTCAGGTAGCGCCCTGCTCTCCCTTCCGTTTGTTTAGTTAGGTATCACATCGTACTGTCTTGGGCAGCTTGTCCATCTTCCCAAGTCAACTGTGCCTTCCTTGAGGGTTGGGATCAAGCACGTTTAATACTCGCGTTTGAATCCAACTGTGCATCTAGTTCGGTTCTGCACATGCACCCATTGCTAACGTGCTAAATGAATGAATGAATGAATGACTGTGGTAGTCTGAGAAAAACGAATGGCGCTGCCTGGATTCGGCTTGTATCAACTTTTGGTCAGATGGGAGGAGAGTAATGTTGAGATGGGAGTGAACTGGCGCTAGGCAGTGAGCATGAGGGAGGGAAAGGGCTGAGCGTGAGACAACGCGGAGTGGTGGGAACCGGGCCTGGAGTGAGTGTGAGGCTCCGCCCAGGCAGCGCCGCCCAGCGCCGGTCAGTCGCTGCACTGAGAAAGCGCGTTCCCAGAGCTGCCCGATCTGATGCTTCAAGAGGAGACAGAAATGCAGGTTTCCAGGTAAATTTTCTGGATTTTTAAAACACATTGCCTTTTGTAAGCCAAATCTGACCTGTGTGCTCTGTCCGTAATTGTGATACAAACACTTGTAAGAAGCATGCAAGTGAGCAGGCAGAAAGCGTCGTCTGAAGTAATGGACACGGCGCCACACGGAAGCCTTCCCAGTGGAGGCCGGGGGGCCTGACCCATCTCCTGACGGCATGTGCGACATCCAGTATCAGCGGCTCTGGGTTCTAGGTTGAGACCTACCCAATAGCGGCATATTCATGGGGATCTGTGTATTTCAGATCAGTTCCATGTCATTTCCTGCCAGATTCTGAGTACCTGGCACAGAGAGAAGGCCGTTCACCAAGGCCCACGCAGCGCGAGGGATCAGCCCTCCGAGGAGTGCATCTGCGGGTAGGTCCTTCCCTGAGTTTCTCTCCCTGGCTGTGATTGGCTGGACCAGGAACGGCAGATGTTTTAGGCCACGGGAAGGCGCCCTATGAACAGAGAACGGTGCGAGGCTCACCCAGCTGGCCCCAGCTTAGGATGAGACACCCCACACCAACCGGCGTTGTGAACTGCGGACGGCCATCCATCCACACAGCCAGCGGGCCGCAGCCCACGCCTGGACCCCGGCGCTGTGCAGGACACTCAGCAGCCGCGGAGTCCTAACCCCGCGCAAGCCCCGGTGCTCGAGATGAAGGTGGTTCCGCAGGAGCCCTCAGCCTAGGAGACACGGTGGCCCCGACGAGGGACAGACCACGGTGGACTAAGGGCGTTTCCATCGCTCCTCATTTCTCAGGCTCCCTACAACTGGGGCTCCCAGAGAAAACACAGGATGCCCAGCTCATATTTGAATTTCAGATAAACAACACATAATTTGTTGGTCTACCTAAGTTCCAAGCAGCTGGGACTTGAGCTCAGCTCTTCAGGTTTTAACTTCAGCTCTTTCTCTTCTCGCTGTCTTCCCCAAACAAAGCTGCTGACCGGTCAGAGGAGACGGCTGGGCTGAAAGTGCACAGAGGGCCACCAGGCCGTAATCCCTCAGGAAAGCCTGGCAGGAAATACCAGTGGGGTGACAAGATGGAAGGCCTCCGGCCTGGCCTGGGCTGATGGCTCACGTCCTTCCTGTGCTTGGCGCCTCATGTGGCCTTTCGGGACCGTTACAAAGTCCAGCGAAGCAGATGGAAACACGTTACAGCTTCCTGTGTGGCCTGGGCAAGGTTCAGAACCTTCTGTACTGTTTTATTTTCTGTACACCAAGGCAGTTTGCCCCCTCCCCGTACTAAGATCTCTTGCAGCTCTGACACTCTGTGCTAAGTAGATTTTTGGGTTCTGGTCCCAATTTCACCACTTCCTAAAGGTTTAGCTCAGGAAAGGCCCTAATTTCTTCCCCTCCAGAGGCACTAAAGAGGAGAACTGGGAAGTTGGTTTCCAGACATAAAACCTAAAAGTACCAGAGGGCCTCTAAACGTGCTTCAGCTTCAGCGCCAAGTGGAATTGTTCTGGGAACAAAAGAGGACGCCTCCCCTCCCCTGCCCGCCCAGCCTCCCGGTGCCTCCCTCCGCAGCTCCACGCAGAACAGCTCCGGGTGCAGGGGGAGACGCTCCCCAGCGCCCCCAAAACGAGGGCTCTTTCTGGATGCAGAGCTCCTGGCAGCGGCAGCCCCTTCCTCTCTTCTCCCTGAAATGAGAGAGGAAAGGGATGTTCTGAAGCAGTGGGCAGCAAGCCAGATCTCAAGCTTCCAGAGGAAGAAACCTCCCTGCAATAAACCTCTCCCAGCAGAGACCAGCCCTGAACATGGCAGGCCACACACGGAGGGAAGAGGAATCAGCGATGTTCTGTGAGATAACTGGGGAGAGAGAACGCGGACCACAGCCTGGGCACGAGATGCTTGTGGCCGTCAGACGCAGTAATCTAAAGACCTCGCTGTACCAGAGGGACATACGTCCCTGCTTCTGTACGGGTGGAGGGAAAAACCCAAATTAATATTAATCAGATTCCAGCAGTAAGTTGCACTTCATATACGTTTTCTTATTCCATCCTTAACAATTCTGCAAAATAGATATCAGTATTTCACTATTTCTGTCTATATGAAAATAAAATAAAAATAAACAGGAGTTCATAGGCTTATATGTTGTATGAGATGCCATGGGATGGGATGAGATGCCACCAAACTTTAGGGTTTAGGTAGCGAGCAAAGGAATCTGGAGGGCAATGCAGGGAGACAGGGAGTGGCAGAGATTTGGGGAGGAAAGGAAGAAATGATTGCAGTGCACAGGAAAGGAATGTAATTCTAATTCCCTGGGAAAACAAATGAGGGTCTGGTGCCCAAGTGCACTGAATTTATGAGCAAGCAGCTCCTTTCTGAGAACAGAAGAACTAAAGAAACCCCACAGTGAGAGCCCTCTGGTCTACCTCAAACCAAAGAGGCCTCTTGCAGGACAGGGGAGTTTCTGGGATCATTGCCTGAGTTAACACTGAGTTAATTCAATAGTTCAATGTACCTTTGCGGTTAGGCTACTTGACCTGTATATCAAATTAAACCAAGAGTTCTTGGAAAGGGGTACTTGAATATGCTAACCTGGCCACATTTCTCAAAACTAATTTCGTTAGAAAGTTTATTATGTCATTTGCTATCCTCAGTGTATTTAGTTGGGGAAACTGAAGCCCAGAAAGGTTAAGACACCAGCCCAGTTCAGCGTGCTCGTAAGTGGAAATTCAGAGCACCATCTCCGGCGCCCCATCCTCAATGCCCACACAGGCTGAGCTCGCTGGCCCTGGCAAGACCGTCTTTCCCCAAATGATAGCTTGTTGACAGATCGAGGTCTGACATACCATACCACACATAAACACATGAATTTTAAAAAGAAAATTTCTCTGTGGTGGTTACGGTGTTCACAATTCAAGTCTCATTAATCATTAGTGTTTCTTTTAAAATGAGCTTACCAGGTGAGAGTGAGTGCTGATGTTACGAGAGGCAGTGAAGCTTGAACATGCCCGTGGAGTCCCGTGAGTGTCTGATGACGGTCCTCTGATACCACCTGCGGGCCCTACAATGCCATTCAATTCTGACACTGACTTCCCAGAGTTAGTGCAGACCCCACACATTAAGGGCAAAGTCTTTCATGTGACTGCCCTCACTTCAGACACCAGTTACAAGTTTCGGATGGCCTCAAACCACCCCTACTTCTGCCCAGCCAGCTACAAATTCCAGAATACTCTGTTTCCACCCCACTGGGAAGACTGCAATTCACCTCTGATGCTAACCACCAGAGTTAGTATCGTATCCCACAAAGGGCTTCATCCTTCCCAAGACTGACCTCCCTTCAGATGTCAGCTTCATGTCCCAGGGACAACCCACACTTCTGGCTGGCTGGCTATAAATTTGAGGGTTCCCACAACCCTCCCAGTTTTGAGAATTTACTGCAATGGCTCACATACTCACTGAAACTGATATAATCATGATTACAGTTTTATCACAATGGAGCTAGATCTGGAACAGCCGGAAGAAGAGAGTAAAGCACAAGGTCTGGGGGTGGGGGTTGGGTCCTTCATGCTCTCTCCTTGGGGAATCAGGGTGTGTCGCCCTCACAGCACATCAATGCAGCCACCAGCTAGGAAGCACCAGAGTCTCGGTGTCCATCGCTTTTATTGGAGTTCCATTACATAGGCATGCTTGATTAAATCGCTGGCCATGTGACTGAACTCAATGTCCAGCCCCCTCCCCTCTCTCGGAGATCAGAGGGTTGAAAGTTCCAAAGCTCTAATCCCATGGCATGGTTGGTCTTTCTGATGGACAACCCCCTCCCTGTAGCGATTGGTGGTGGTGGGGGCGGGGTTGGAACTCACCAAGAGTCAGCTCATTAGCAAAACAAACATACCAATCACTAAAGACATTCCAAGCATTTCTGAAGCTCTGTGTCAGGAACTGGAGCAAAGACCAGATATATTCTTTGTCACAGCACACTATGAGATGGTGAAATAGCATCAACAAAAAAAAAGAAGGAACCCAGGAGGGAACCCAGAGGTTCTCAAATTTGGGGAAACAATAATGAGCGAAAACAGATATGCTCCCTGCCTGAGTCCAGTAACTCCAGACAGTCAATCAAAATGATGTGGGACTTATGCACACAGCCCTAGCTCTGCCTCTTACTAGCTACCAGACTTCAGATAGGAAAATTTTGTAATCTCTCCGGGCTTGTTTTCTACATATATTTAAAGGTGCTAGCAATAGACCTACCCTCACAGTCTTGTGATGGAGATTTAACAAGATAATCCATGAAATGTTCATAAAGCAGTATTTGGCTGATAGTAAGATTTTACTATCAGCATCATCCTCCTCCTCATCATCATAATCATTATTATAGTGGACAAGACAGACAGGGAACATCTGTATTACAGCAATGTCTTTAAAGTTGTGAGTCATAACTCAATGATGAGTCATAAAATCTGTTTAGTGAATTATCACCAGCGTTTTTGGGTACTGAAAAAGAATAAATAGAATAGACAATAGCAGACAGCATTGCTTCCTAAAAAAAATCCTTTCCATCACAGGTGTGTGCATGTATACACACATTGTACTGAGTGACAATGGAAAACGCACATCTTCACTTAGGCCATTATTTCAGTTTACTGCACTGTGATCTGTTTTACTGGACTGTGAGCTCTTTGAAGGCAGGATGGCGTGACAATCATCTTGCAATTTCTAAAAGTCAAGTATAGGGCCAGGCACAAAATAGACGTCAGTAAATGTGTATGCATTAAAAAGAGATGGATGGGTGGTGGATACACTTGGATCCAGATGTCCTCATTGAGTATGGGATACAAACCAAAGTTTTTGAAGTCTACTGAAGTGGAGACAGAAAATAGGCAAGTCCTGGACCCTATCTCTAGACGTGTATGTAAATAAGACCTTAAAATGATCAGAATACAATCAAGAGAGTATCTTTTCTTTTATTCAACAAATATTAAAGGCGCATCGACTATGTATCTAGCACTGTTCTAGGAATGGAGGACAAAGGACTGAAGCAATCAGATAAAATGCCAGGCTACGAAGGGCTACGAAGAAAAACAAAGCGTGAGGAGGAGGAAGAGTGACTGCAGCTGCTCGTCTGGATGCCAAGGGCAGCAAAGGCCTCCCAGGAGCTGATGGTAGAGCACAGTCCTACATGAAGTAGAGCTGAGCCATACAGCTGCCTTGGGAAGGAGTATTGCAACCGAAGAAAATACAAGAACAAATATCTGGAGATGGGTTGTGTCTGACGCATTTGAGGAAGAGCGAGAAGGTCGTTGTGGTTGAAGGTGAAAGATTGTGCGTGTGTGCGTGTGCGTGTGTGTGTGTCTGCACATTCAGGGACCCGAATGGTAGTCGTGATGAGCCAGGGAGAGAGGGTGACGCCGCCTTGGAGAGAAAGGAGACAGTGTGCAATGACGACCGTTATGTACCAACACCAGTTTGTTCCTTCACCGAACCTCACGACAGCCACCATGACAACAATAGCTAAGAATGTATTGAGTAGTATTTTAATCACTTGAATATAAAAACTCATTCATGAGAAACCTGTGAAACTTTATAGAGAATAGGCTCAGAGCTTTAAAGTAATTTGCCCAAGTGATTTAAGCTAGGAACAGGCAGACTTGGTTTTTTAATGATTGAGTGTGGCCCAGGTTCTGGTGGCCCCACCACACCATCTCCCCACGCAGGGAACATGGCAGGGTACTTCACACTGTGTCATACGTGGGCAGATCTGGGCAGAGAGAACAGGGGTGAGAAGGAAGGGACATTCCAGGTTTATTGGCTTAGACTGGAGCAAAGTGGGTTGGTGGGTGGGGAGTAACTGGTTGTTCCCCAAATCCAGCTCTCCTCTTTTTAAAATATCTCTGTTTAACTAGACATCTACATCTCTCCCTGTGTTTTCCTCAAAACCAATTTCAGCTAGCTCTAAGGCAGAGCACATCACTTGTCAACAAATCTCACAGGATATGTGTGTGGGTGTATATATATAAAAAGAGATTTATTATAAGAAACTGGCTCACATGATGTGGAAACTAAGAAATCCCACAATCCACAGTCAGCAAGCTGGAGATCCAGATTCAAGTCCAAAGGCAGAAAAGACCAAAGTCCTGGCAGTCAATAAGATGCCCCTTCCTCGCTGGGAGGGTGGGCACTTTTGTTCTATTTGGTCCTTCCACAGATTGGATGAGGCCCGCCCACAGTAGGGAGAACAACCTGGTTTACTCAGGTTACCAATTCCATGTTTATCTCATCCAGAAACAACTGGAATAATATCCAACCAAATGTCTAGACACCCTGTGGCCTAGTCAAGTTGACACATAAGATTAACCCTTACAAGACCACCCCGTCAATGTGGCTCCCATATACAGCTCCTTACACCATACTTAATTGTCAAATAAAAACAATATCAAGGTCATGATTCAGCCTGCATACAACCGCAAGTGTACTAACTTCTCCAGAAGAGACAGTAAAGTCCTTGAGTGTTGTTTGTCCTTCTCCTTGATATCTGTTATTTCAATACTATGATGTAAAATTAGCAATACTTAAATATCATTATATAAAGTCAATACATCTTATGTTACATGGTAAGAGGATAAGAGATCATAAAAAAGATACTTTACATATACATATATAAACACATACACACACAAACATTCACAACAAAATAAGGAGGAAATGCCCATGACAATTTCAGTCCTTGTTTCTATAACTGATCATATGAGTGTAGCTGGGGTTGAAGAAGAAATCATCCAATGGTACTTGTTAGAGCACGGTAAGGAAGATCTTACTGAGGACCGTTGCTGTAGGTGTAGGGACCACTATGATGGGATTTTGCAGGTGGGGAAAGAGGTCAGTCTCGACTCCGAACACAGCACGGGCAGGTGGGAACTGACAGCTGGAGAGCAGGGTGGGGTCTATGGGTGGAAAGTGACTAAGAGGAAACATCAGGGTGAGGGGACTCTTCTTGCTGAAGACAGGCCAGGGGTTCAGACACGCCTGGGGGTGCTGGGGGAGGAGGAACCTGATCAGATATCCAGGGTGATCAGATATCAAGGATGGGGGTTCTTGCTAAACAGACTTGGCAGGGTTCTTTGCTAGAACTGGAATTTACAAGGAAACACATGGATGGGCCTAGGAAAAGGTTCAGGAGCTTGACTAAGGTTTGGCTGAGCCAAGAATCTTTGTCCCGGGTATTTATAGCTACCTTCCTCACCACCCATTCTACATTCCCGTTGCTGTAAGCAGGCACCTCAGCTGGTCCTAGCTCTTTACCTGATGGGATGTTTAGATCGTTTGGGCGTCTATAACAGAATACCACAGACTAGGTGGCTTAAACTCTGTAAATTCATTTTTTTAATAATTCTAGAGGCTGAAAAGTCCAAGATCAAGGATCCAGAAGCTCAGGTGTCTGCAGAGGGCCTCTTTCTATCTTGCAGACAGCCGTCTTCTCACTGTGCTCCTCATGGCAGAAGCAGGCAGAGAGGGCTCGCTCCTGTGTCTCTTATTGTGACAGCACTGCACGCACTGATGAGGCTCTGCTGTCAGGACCTAATCACCTCCTAATACCGTCACACTGTGGGCTCATATTCCAACATAGGAACTGGGGGAGGGCAGGACACCAACACTGAATCCCTAATAAAACACTGAATAAAGTAGTGATCCAAAGCTTTATTCTCGAAGAGTCTGGACCAGTCATAGTCCTGCCTGGATTGGGTTGCTTCAGTTTCTATTGATCTTAACCACAGGACATGATAGTAATAAGGAGGTCTTTCTTCGCCTGTTGATTCGGAGGCACGAGGAGCCTTACCTAGGTGGCCAGGTGGCAGTCTCAAATCCAGTTTAATGGAATCATTGTTGAGTTTTTTGGTGGAAGCATTTCTCCCTCCAGAACTAAGACTTCTAGGCCAGAGGAACATAAAGTAGTAAGAATAGGAATCAACAATTCTGCTAGTCAGTCACTAGGGCTGATGGTGAGTGGTGTCACTTCCACTTCTACCCCTTCATTCCTGGACCTGTGGATTCTGGCTATGGGAGAAATAGCACAGTGTGCTGGATGCTGATCTGGTGCAGGAACAGCCCTCTGGAGGACCTTGCCCGAGCCTTTCAAGGTAATGTCACCCAGATGGTGCTGTAACTGAGTCTTCCAAAGGCCATTCCACCCTTCTATCAAACTAGCTGCTTCAGCATGGTGGGAAACAGGGGAGGACCAGTGCACCCAAGAGCATGGGCCCGTTGCCACACTTCTTGTGCTGTGAAGTGAGCTCCCTGATGAGAAGCCATGCTGTGTGGGATACCGTGACTGTGGATGAAGCACTCTGTGCGTACAGAAGTGAGAGTTTCGGCAGAAGCATTGCATGTGAGGAAGGTAAATCCGTATCCAGAGCAAGTGTGTGTTCCAGTAAGACCAAACTGCTGCCTCTTCCATGATGGAAGTGGCCCAATGGAATCAACCTGCCACCAGGTAGCTGGCCATTCACCTCAGAAAATGTGCCATTTGGGCCTCAGAGTTGGTCTTGGCTGCTGGCGGGTTGGACGCTCGGAATGTCCAGAGCCACGTCAGCGTTGGTGAGTGGAAATCCCTGTTGCTGAGCCCATGCACAACCTCCATCCCTGCCACCATGGCCACTTGGTTCATGAGCCCACTGGGCAACGACGGGGAAATAAAACTGGAGAAATGTTACCCAGTGGTTTCTGAGTAACGCGTATCCAGACGAGGATTTCTTCAGAGGAGGGCTTCCTTCCTCTTGCTGTGGACCCAGAGGCCTGCAGGTCTGGGGCCAGTCAGCAGCCAGCTTGCAACCACAGTGGGCAGCCATCAAGGCAAAGCAGAAGAAGAGAAGGAAACCAGGTCCTGCTAACTCTCCTGAGCTGCCGAGTACCCAACCCTGGGCCCAGAGCCTCTGTGGACACCACAAAGCCAATTATCATTTAAGCTAATCAAGTTTGTTTGTCTGCTTCTTGCAACCATGTCCACCTGCATCTTACCTAATGCAACTGCAGGGGTCCCGGCCTCGCCAAACTATTAGCCCTGCATCATTCATTCATTCATCCATGCATTCATTCAATAAATAGAACACCTACTTTGCATCACTTACTTCTGAGAGCTTGGAATAGAGTCCCCAGTTATATATGGAATACATGAGCCTTGTCTTTAAGCTAAGAATCTCAAAATAAATAGAGACAAATTTTATAAAAATAAGAAACCATGCAAGGTTGTGAGACGAGTGCCATAGGGAAGGTGGTGTAAGATACAGAGTGAAACAGAGAGACCACTAATCAGCTCTACCGTAGGTGGAGAAAGGAATGGTCCTAGAAGCCTCCCCAGAAATGCGGGGCTACTGGGTCTTCCACGTCGAGGAGACGTTCTCTTTAAGCAGAAAGGCGGTCAAGGGAACTCCCGGCAGAAAAACAGGCATGTTCAAGGACTCAGAGGTGTGAAATAGCAAGAGACAGCTCAAGGGACATGAGCAATGTGGTGCCGCAGCGTGTGTGGACATGAGAAGAGAGCTGCTGGGAGACCAAGCCGACTGGCTAAGGAGGGCAGGGGGCGGAGGGCTCGCATGCCGCCTTCAGAGAGACACTGCAGGGTTTTAAGCAGTGATTTTCCATTCTAGACATTCTCCCAAGGTCACCCTTCCTCCAAAAAAATCTTCCATGACTGCTCTTTCAATGAACCTTGAAATGTATTCTGTGCAATTTGGTGGCATAAAATGCTAAGGCACAACACTGGGACCCAGCACCCTGAGAGATCCAGGAGTGGTGTCTGGGGTCTCACTTCTCTCCCTGGAGCAAGTGGGCATTTCATGGAGATTGGCCAATCTAAACTGAGTTATCCAGTGGCATTTGCCCTTGAAATAAATTAAGGAGTCTTCTTCGATTTATTATCATCATGAGGGCTCTTTGTGATGTAACGCCAAGGAGACACTTGCAAGAAAGAAGCATTTATTTTATTTGATATGTTAAATTTTGCATTCATTTTGTAGGAATATAGTATCACCCTCCTTAGAGTCTGGCACTGGAAAACTTGTTAAAATATTACAAGATTTTTGTTATTACCTTTGGCAGCTTCTTTATTATTTTTCCCCGGCCTGGAAGAGGGTAGCAAGCACCAGAAACGTGTGTGTCCCCCACTGCAGCCCGGCTGCTCTGCAAAGGCCCTGATCATTCCTCAACTTCTATTCCTGCCTCAGTGCCTTTGCTTAAGCTCTTCCCCCAAGAGAAGTGATCTTCTTTCTTTTTGCCTCTAGGCTTTTGTTTATCAAAGCCAGGTTCAAGCCCCACCCATCTCTTTCATGAGGTCAGGTGGACAAAAGCTGAGGGCTGGCTGTGAGAAGACCAATTGTGTGAGCTTTGCCAAGTCACTTGAGATGGCTAACCCTCAATTTCTCCAATTGTAAGATGTACTATTTCAACAAATCAATTCACTGAGCAATTAATATAAAGTTTAAATTTTAATAGATGGTATTACCATATAGAGATAATTAAGATACTACCTCTTTTTTGAGGAATTTATAAACTGAATGGGGAGCGACATACAGATGTACGTACATGGGTAATGACAGCAGGTAGATATTATTGCACAGTATGAGAGATTATGTCAATGATTTCCAAAAACGCATCAAAGAAATATTCTATCATTCTGTGCTCTCATAGTTTATTCAACATTTTATATTTAATTCGTCATAGAGTTTATATGGTTAAACTTCTTTCTTCGACTCAGTTAAACTATAAATGTGTCTTTTAAAAAACATTGGCAATCTGCTTTAAAGTCGACAAAGATTTCATTGGTGATGGCTAATGAAGTCATCACATTAAATCTGTGAGCCAAGTTATCCTTCTGGAAAGAAAACACCTCGCCTGACGTCACACAGATAAGTGACAGAGCCCCAGTCCAAGGCCCACTGGTTCTCTTTCTGTCTGTGCCATGACGCTTGGCTCTCACCCCCGTAAGTCAGGGTTCTGACATTAAGCCACTGTTCTTTGCTCTGCCTGTCCTACCCCCAAATTACCTTCCTGTTCTACACGACTTTTAGCCCAAAATATCCCTCTTCTGGCAGCTTGCTTGCCTCGTCAGAACAGCGTGCCGCTCCTCTCCACGTCTGACCTTCGTCACACACTGCGCTGCGCCCCATCCCCTGCACCCGCACCGGGACTTTCCTCTCTTGGATCTTCCTTCTCCGTGGTCCGTCCCCTCTGCTCGCTGGAAAGCGTGGAGATGCCCATTCATCCACACCCAGCCGACACCCTTACCTAAGCGGCTGCACACTAGGGGGCACAAAGGTGGACAAGACACAGGCTTTCCCTCAAAGAGCGCACCTCCTGGGCTTGGGGTCCAGGGCATAACATCACGTCACTCAAAGACACTCTTGCTCTTACTAAATGTTGGGTGGACATCAAGAGAAGATCACAGCTTAACAAACTGAGGACTGTGACAATCCTGGCCAAAGACCCCACCACACACTTCAGACTGGTCCACTTGCCACTCCCCTCAATTGTCTCAGTAATAATTTCTGCACCAATCCAACTGCATGCGTTTCTCTGCACCCTAAATTGCCTTCCCTCACACTGGCAGCCCCTTCTTCAGAGACCTTAGGCCATTCCTCAAAGTACTCTGCCTGCCCCATAAGGAGAGGTCTCTCTTTATTTTGCAAAGTGGGAGGCTTGGGCCCACGTTCACTGACGTTCTGCTCAGCCCCCCACACTTGTGGGGAGGAAGAGCCCTATGCCCTAAACCAGAGAGAACACAGTGCTGCTTTGCTAATTTAGTGTCTTGCCATCATACCCTGGCCCATCAAAGAAAAGCCTTGGAAGGGCTGGTTCCCTTTACAGTGTAGTAATTTGTGATGTAACAACACCAAGGTACGAGCAGTAACTGTCGGTAACTGTCCTTGGAGACACCAGCGTATAATCCCCTGGGGGAAGGATAACTTTGCCGTTCGGGGCGCTGGCATGCCTTGTTAAGAGCCGCAGGCCCACCGCCACTGAGGTTTGATGCCCTGAGACGTCGGGCACCTGCACAACCGAAGTCCTCAGGGACACAAGCCCAGGCACACCAGCAGCGACTACTTTAATTGTAGGTTGTCAGCTGACCAAAGAAGACCAATAAATGGCCACCCCTTCCCCACGTATAACAACCTCAGGCATGGTAAGAGATGTAAGGGGAAAGATCGGGTACCACAGCGGCATGTGATGGGGTGGGGGCTCCATCAGTCTGAGGAAGGGAGACGAGGGGAGAGAAACAGTTTTAAGCCGAAAACTACCAGAGAGCAAGGATGAGCCCAAAGAAGGGAGGAGAGAGTTTCCAGAGCGCAGGCACAGCCAGAGGCCCTGGGGCAGGAAGAACTGGCACCCTCAGGGAGCTCCCAGACAGCCAGAGGCCGTGGTGAGCTCGGAGGCTGAGGCATTCAGCAGGAGCCGCATCCATGCAGAGCCTTAGGAGCCAAGCTATAGATTTTTGGACTGGATCCTAGAGAAATAAAAGGTGATTTAAGGATTTGGGGCAGGATGTTCAAAGATCGGATTTCCTTTCAGAAAAGTTGCCGTAGGGGAGGAAAGCGTTCGCAGCCGCCCTAGCTTCCCTGACCAGGTCTGGCAACAAAACTGGCAGAGACAGATTAACAGGAGAAGGCACACAAATTTACTTACAGAAAGTTTTACGTGACAGGGGATCCTTCATCAAGGAAGACTGAAAGACCCAGGGAGAGCTGTCTATTTTCATACTCAGGTCTGATGAACAGACAGCGGCGCAGAAACGCGGCTGGACGAACGGGTGTGCTCAAAGGCGTGATCTGAGGCAGGAGACCGAGTTGAAACCCTGCAAGGCCTGTCTGTTCAGATGCTTCCTGCCCCTCCGTGTAGCATTTCTCCCCCTGGGTACAGGGCAGGACCTCTAAAATGAAGGTCTTATCACCTGCTTCAGACGAAGTGGGTCAGAGAATGTCTTTATGGCCAGCTCCTACACAGAAAGGCAGGGGACGGGCAGAGCAACCTTTCTAGTTTCACAGCTTGCGATAGGGGGAGGAGTGCTGGTTTCTGTGCCCACCTTGGGGAGGAAAGGGGGACAGGCGACAGGAGGGCAGAGAAGGTCAGAAAGACCTTGCTTCTGTGCCCCCCTCCACCTCCTTCCATGCACAGCACTCACACGCAAGGGCCGTAGCCAGGGGCATCACGGTTGAGCCCGCCAACAGTGGCTCGGATCCCTGCACAGGGAACAGGTGGAGTCGGGGGAAAGGGGGTTCAGGGTGATCCGTTAGGAAGACATGACAGTGGTTAAGGAGAGAAAGAGGCTGGCCTGGACTCTTCCCTGAGAAGGCATGGGCTGGGTGACCTTCCTGGCCCCTTTCTGTCCGAGGCCCAGCCCAGCACGCTGCAGCCCCCTGAGTGTGTCCACAAGGGGTCCGGAGGTGTTCTGAGAGCAAGGCACTTATAAAGGAGCGGGGCCGGGCCAGAAGGACAGTGTGGGTCCACAGGAATGGATAAAACGTGAGGCTGCTCTGAGGCACAAGAGCTCTTGGAGGATAAATGAGAAGAAGCATGTTAACTCTTTGCTACAAGACCTGAATGGTAAGGAAAAAAAAACTCTGCAAATACTGGTTAGCATTGCTGAATTCTACCCCTCTTCCATGACATGCACTGTGGCTGCCCCTTCATCTGACGGCTTCCCAGGCTATAAGCAGTGTCTGCGTCCTTCAGAGAGACAAGACTCCAGCCGGAGAGCTGATGTGTCTCTAAGCCTGGCTGTGGCCACAACCCCAGGGCTGCCAGGTCCTGGTTGTCACATACCTACTCGGAGTGCCTTCCAATGGGTGCGACAGCCTGGACACGCACTCAGGGGGAACAAGGTTATTCACAAAAAGTGAATGTGAGATGGAGTATGGAAAAAAGGTGGAGAAGGGGACAAAGAGACCCACAAACACAGCCCCTCTCATTTCTGAGAGAAAGCAGGGCTTGGGTTGCGCTCCCACCCCCCGAGCGGCTCTCCCCAGGGCCCCGGATGGAGAAGCAGGTGGAGTGGAAAGGCAGAAGGAGGCGTGGAATATTTTTGTTTGCTGTGTTGGCTTTGGAAAGCCAAAAAAGAATCCACCAACTGTGATTCTAGCCCTGATTGCAAAACACTCTGTTATTTAGCTCTGGGGCTACAGTTAGCAGATTGTCAGTTTGGCCTCGCAGTGAAGCAGCAGCCAAAAAAGATTAGATATTTTAATTTCCTGAGCAGGTGCAGGTTTCAGGATTGGTGTAGAGTATCTATGAAAAGGGAAACAGAGATGAGAAGGATAGTGGGGGCTGATGCGTGCGCGGCTGGCGGGGAGCGGACAGCAGAGAAGGACGAGAGAGGGAGCAAAACCAAGGGGTTAAAGCTCACGAGAGAGGAAACCCAAGGACAGGACGAGATGAGGGGGCCGGGGAGAGGTTGGTCAAAGGCAAAAAGTGTTACGTGACAGGAGGAATAAGATCTATTGCACAGCATGGTGACTACAGTTAGTAATAATGTGTTGTATGTTTCAAAATTCCTGAGACAGTAAATTTGAATGTTCTCACCACAAAGAAGACGACAAGTATGTGAGGTGACAGATATGTTAATTAGCTTGATTTAATCATTCTACAATGCATACATCTAGCAAAACATCACATTGTGCCATGTCAATATAAACAATTATGATTTGTCAATCAAAAACAAAAATAAATTTTAAAAATAAATGATTTTTTAAAAAAAAAAAGAAATGGAAGAAGGAGGCAGCAAAAAGGGGCCTGGAGCGACTGCAGAGAAATCACGAAAAATTTTGGGCTCAAAGGGGGAAAGGATGCTTGGTGCACCTGCTCCCTGGGTAGACTCAATCTCTTGCATTGTCAGGGTCAACCTCAAACCGTAAGGGCCTTTGTGCAAATGTGAGAAGATGCTGTGCCCGAGGCAGCCGAGGCCGCTGCCCTGACTGGCCTGGGGGAGCCCGCACGGGCTGCATCCCACCGTCGTCCATGCACAGTGGCGCAGCTCTCGACATGCACACCCACACCTGCTGGCGCTGCTCCCGTTATAAAATTGGTTTCCAGTAAGGCAGCAGGACTCTGAAATGTTGAGAAAGAGACATTCTTTCATGAGAAAGAAGGAAGCAGCGCGTGTGAGGAAGCAGCAGGTAGAATAACGCAGGCCCACAGACACGGCTGTGGACATGCCAAACGGTCCGGAGCAGGCATGAGGGCCGGTCTCAGAGGCAGGCGCAAATTCCCTAAAATGGAGCCATCGGTGAGGGAGGAAGAGTCGGGCACCTCTCCAAATCCCATGCTCTGTGACTGCCTCCCCTCCGGCTCCTCAGCCTCACACAGCCAACCAACAAATGCATGCATTCATGAGCACACGCACCCTACCCTGCCTCAGCCTCCCGGTGATGGCGGGAAGGAGAAGGAATAAAGCGATAATGTAATGATTAACTCACATGTGCCCGAGGCCCGTGTTTGCACTAATTCATTCAACATTTATTCAATTTATTCAGCTTGCAGTATGTGCTAAGCGCTCTGCTAGTTACTGGCCACGTGACAGCACCGACTGAATCATGGTCCCATTCCTCAGAGGACTGATGTGATGAGGACAGGAGATAATGAAAAGACGGTGCACAAAATGACTAAGAGCATGGGTTGCTTGCATGGTGACGACAGTCACGATGGCCCTGCCTCAGACGCTATGTGTGGCTCCAAGTGGGTGCTCCTCAACACCAGCTACCTTTCCATAACTCTTTCTCCCCAACCCCCAACTCTGGTGATGGGAAGAAGCCTGAAGTTTCCAATGTACAAAACTAGAAAAGTGATTCTCCCCCTGTTAAAAAAGAAAAATATTGGTAAAACTTCAAATTAATGACCTTTTGTGAATTCATTAGAGAACAAAACCAGCTGAGAATCTGGAGAAAGAGTCACCTTCAGAGAGAAATGAGACCCAACAAGGTACTTCCGAATGCCAATAAGATGATTCAGCGAGAACATTTTAATAAATTACTGGGCTCTGAGTGCAGGCCAGTGTGGGAGTGTGAGCCCTGCAGCCACAGACACAGAAAGGTCCAGACCCTCTGGCAGGTTTCCTCCAGGTTTCTCATGAAGTCTCGCAGGGAAATCCGGGAGAATCCCCTGGCTGGGAGTGCAGAACAGTAGTCACTACTGAGATCTGTTCGCATCCGTTGCTCTATTTTTCCTACAGAACACAAATCTTCATCAATCTTACTTAATCAATTTAATTAATTGAAGAGCAACAACAAACATAGGGGGAAAAAAAGGTAGGTTTTCTCCTAAGAGCACTAGAGAAAGCCTACTTCAGCTAAGGAAAGGGACCAAGAAAAAGAATCCACCTATAGAAGAAGGGCAGGAATACCTGCTACACCCCCCATCAGCTCTGGGAGAACAGGTAGAAAACCTGTAAAAGCCACACCCCCAGGAACCAGATTCACAGCAGCTGCCTGAGACAAAGGCTTGATCACAACATCAGAGAATGCCATCGCCCCTTCCGCTCACATGCTATTGGCAAGCATTGAGTAAAAGTGAAGCAGAATAGAATGAGGGGAGCAAAAAGAAAAAGATACTCTCTCTGATGTGCAGCACGTCATGAGCACACAGAGCCGAGCAGGCAGACCCAGAGCCAGAGCCGGAGCAGCCACCGAGAATGCTGCGGTGTCTCGGCCCACACGCTCACTGCTGCAGTTCACTGGGAGAACCGAAAGCCTCTGGCGCGCTGAGGGCAGCAAAAGAGACGGCAAACATCAAACACGTTCCAACGCCCAGCTAGATTGACAGTAACCTCCCTGCATGGAAAGCCTAGTACACAAAGTGTGAGCTCATCTTCCAGCATAAAAGTATTCACTTAGGTATATAATACTTCTGACTTTCAACAACCACAATAAAATGGAACATGCCAAAGGCGAGGAAAGCAAGGGACAAAGCAATAATTAGAACCGGATTCAGATCTGACACGGACTTTGCAGGCTCTTCCCACACTAATCTCCTCGGGATCTGTGGGGAAGAACCTACAGACCTAGCTGTGTCAGAAAGACAACATAGATAACCAAAGAGGGAACTTCAGCAAAGAGACAAGAACCGTAAGAAAGGATCAAATGAAAATGTTAGCAGTCTAACACACAGTAACAGAGATGATAAACGCCTTAGCCAGGCACACTGGTATACTCAATATAGCCCAAAAAGTAGCAACAAACTGAAGGAGGTCAAGAGAAATTAATTTACTGAAACATCAAGTGAAAAATGAGCAAAAATAAAACAACAACAGCAGTAACAGTGAAACAGTAGAGTATCCAACAGCTGGGGAACAACATCAACAAGACTAATGTACAAATAATGGCAACCTAGAAAGAGCTGAGAGAATATGAAAGAAGAAATATTTGAAGAAATAAAAATTGCCAAGATTTTTCCAAAGTTATGACAGACAGCAAACCACAGGTCCTAAGAGCTCAGAGGCAGCAAGCAGCATAAAAACCAAGTAAACCACATATTCTAAGTGCTGTCAAGCAAAGACAAAAGAAAATCCTG
This sequence comes from Lepilemur ruficaudatus, assembly GCA_963574885.1. NCBI lineage: Eukaryota > Metazoa > Chordata > Mammalia > Primates > Lepilemuridae > Lepilemur > Lepilemur ruficaudatus. Next base: position 109,846 of record CAUYRT010089407.1, read on the forward strand.
AAGGCAGACAGAGAAAAGACACACAATCTACAGAAGAAGAAATCAACTACATCAGACTCACCATTCGTAACCATGCAGGCAAGAAGGCGATGACGTGATCTTGTCACAGTCTGGGAGGAATACGCTGCCGACTGAGACTCAATGGGAATACCAAGGAAAGGAGAAATAATGTACTATTTAGGTTGGTGCAAAAGTAATTGCGGTTACAGATAGTGAATTTTAAATCATTATAACTAGGCTCAAATACATCTTCATTAGTCAAAATAGGAGCCATTACAATCAACACGTTTTTGCCAAAGAGAAATTAGTTTGTTTATTCCTGTAGTGCAAAAATCCACGCTTCACGATTCAATGAACTCTTGGAAAGCATCTTCTGCATCCTGCTGGTTGTGGAAGCGTCTTCCCTGCAAAAAGTCGTTGAGATGTGTGAAGAAGTGGTAGTGGGTTGGCAGAGGTCAGGTGAATGTGGCAAAACTTCGTAGCCCAATTCGTTCAACTCTTGAATTGTCGGTCGTACAACGTGCGGTCAGGCGTTGCCGTGGAGAAGAATCGGGCCCTTTCTGGTGACCGGTGCCGCTGCAGGCACTGCAGTTTTCGTGCATCTCGTCGATTTGCTGAGCAGACTTCTCAGATGTGATGGTTTCACTGAGATTCAGAAACCGGTAGTGGATCAGACCAGCGGCAGACCACCAAACAGTGACCATGACCTTTTGTTGGTGAGAAATTGGATTTGGGAAGAGCTTTGGAGCTTCTTCTCAGTCCAGCCACTGAGCTGGTCGTCACTGGTTGTCGTATAAAATCCACTTTTTGTTGCACATCACAATCGGATAGAGAAATGGTTTGTTGTTTGGGTACAAGAAAAGAAGATGACACTTCAAAACAGCTATTTATTTGATTTTCGGTCAGCTTATGAGGCACCCACTTATTGAGCTGAGATTTTTCACCTTTCCAATTTGCTTCAAATGCCGAACAACTGTAGAATGGTCTACGGTGAGGTTTTTGGCAGATTCTCGTGTAGTTGTAAGAGAATCAACTTCGATGATTGCTCTCAGTTAGTCGATGTCAACTTCCGATGGCCGGTCACTGCGCTCCTCATCTTCAAGGCTCTCATCCCCTTTGCAAAACTTCTTGACCCACCACTGCACTGTACGTTCGTTAGCAGTTCCTGGGCCGAGTGCATTGTTGATGTTGCGAGTTGTCTCTGCTGCTTTAGGACCCATTTTGAACTTGTATAAGAAAATCACTCAAATTTGCTTTTTCTCTAACATCATTTCCACAATATAAAATAAATATAAAATAAACAGCGAGTGATAAGTCATTACTCAAAAAACACAGAGTGAGAAATGAGCATTAAAATGATGTATAACATAACCACATTTATTTAAGAATGTGTTCCAATATCAAACAGCAAATTTCAACAATGCTAAAACTGCGATTACTTTTTCACCAAACTAAATACTTTCTTGGACAAAGAAAAACTAAGGTAATTCATTGTTAATTGATACACTTTATAAGAATTGTTTTTCAAAAAGTTTTTTAGGGAGAAACTTGGAATTACACAAAGAAATAAAAAGCATCAGAAATAGAATAAATGGAAATAACAATATTTTCTTACGTTTAATTTTTTAAAAGATAACAATGTTTAGAGCAAATATAATGAAAATGTACCATGAGAACATAGAACCCCTAAGTTTCAGAAACACAAGAAATATTTGTACCCATTTGAAGGCTCCTTTTCATGGTACTTACTGAATGCTCACGAAAGAAGGAAGGAAAGAAGGAAACAAGGAAGGGAGGGAGGGAAGAAAGAGAGTGAGAGAGAGAGAGAGAAAGAAAGAAAGAAAGAAAGAAAGAAAGAAAGAGAAAGAAAGAAAGAAGGCGAGAAAGAGAGAGAAAAAAGAAAGAGAAAGAAAGAGAGAAAAAGAAAGGAAGAAAGAAAGAAAAAAGAGAGAGAAAAAAGAAAGAAAGAGAAAGAAGGAAAGAAAAGAAAGAGAAAGAGAGAAAAAGAAATAAAGAGAGAGAAAAAAGAAAGAAAAGAAGAAAGAAAAAAGAAAGAAAGAGAAAGAAAGAAGGAAAGAAAAGAAAGAAAGAGAGAGAGAGAAAAAAGAAAGAAAGAGAAAGAAAGAAGGAAAGAAAAGAAAGAAAGAAAGAAAGAAAGAAAGAAAGAAAGAAAGAAAGAAAGAAAGAAAAGAAAGAAAGAAAGAAAGAAAGAAAGAAAGAAAGAAAGAAAGAAAGAAAGAAAGAAAGAAAA